>JAUZST010015680.1:0-34616 GCA_034779995.1 Parotocinclus haroldoi | reverse complement strand
TTTTCACTTCTTAAGGCTTCTTATCCTTCTTGCGATGGTTTTACTCCTTCATTGGAGTCCAGCTGTGCTTAATTGAACTGATTGGACTTAATTAAAAAAGACACACACCTGTGTATATAAGACCTCACAACTCACAATGCATGTTAATGCTAATGAGTATCATGAAGTCGAAGGAACTGCTCAAGGTACAGATCTGGCAAAGATTTTAAAACAATTTCAGCAGCACTCAACGTTCCTAAGAGTACAGAGAAGTTTGGGACGACCAGAACTCTTCCTAGACCTGGTCGTCCAGCCAAACTGAGCAATCGTGGTAGAAGAACCTTGGTGAGAGAGGTAAAGAAGAACCCAAAGATCACTGTGGCTGATCTCCAGAGATGCATTAGGGAGATGGGAGTAAGTTCCACAAATTCAACAATCCCTGCAGCTCTCCACCAGTTGGGGCTTTATGGCAGATGGGCCCAACGGAAGCCTCTCCTCAGTGCAGGACAGATGAAAGCCTACATAGAGTTTGCCAAAAAACACACGAAAGATTCCCAGACTATGAGAAATAAGATTCTCTGGTCTGATGAGATGGAGACTGAACTTTTTGGTGTTAATTCTAAGCGTTATGTGTGGAGAAAACCAGGCACTGCTCATCACCTGCTCTATACAAAATACAGAGCATGTCTATGTTGTATTGAAGAAATGAGAGACTGAGAAATATACTAATTGACAAAAAAGTGTGTATGTATGTATGTATATATATGTAGTTTGCGATTGCTTTCCTCCCCATTTATCCGCAGTTGTTTCCAGTTACACGGCTGGGGTGTTTCGCATACACAAGCCCCCATGCTCCCCTGAACAGGGGTTAAACAGCTAGTCTATTAGAGGACTTTTTAGAAATTGACAATTCAAAATTGAAAAATTCAAATAAAAATTTATTTCTATAGCTCTTTTTTACAAAGGAGCATTGTATCAAAGCATCTTTACAATCTTATATATTTATCTTAAAAGACCAAACCCAAATTGAGCAAGCCTAGGGTAACAGTGGGAAGGAAAAACGCCCTGAAAGTAGAAGGAAGAAACCTTGGGAGGACCAAGACCAAATTGTCTTTCTTAATGTGTGGTCTTAGAAAACTAGATATTATATTGAGCATGTTATGTAACTTAAAGCTCTTTATGATCCTGGATTATGAGAGGACCTGCAGTCGATCACTAGTTCATACAAATGTATTTAGTAAGGTGGAAAGACAAAAAAACCTCAGACAGACGAATAAAGAGACCTCCAACACTGCTGATGAGATTTAGAGGACGGAGGGAGAGAGAGACAGAAGGGCGTGCGAGGAGGGCTGTAGTGGTGGGATTGTGTTTGGAGTTTAGAGCTTCCTGGTTTGTTTATACTTCTCACACACTTTTCTTCCTGCCAGGCCTTGATTTAGATTTCCTCTTCCACCGATGCTATTCTGAGAGATGTTTTCCCCCTGCAAACTCTGCAGCTTGTTCTGCTCTGGAACCATGTGTATGTAAGAGAGAGAGAGAGAGAGAGAGAGAGAGCGCAAAAGAGCAGATGCACAGTTGAAAAGAAAGGACCAGGTGTTTTATAAAACAATAGTGTGGAGAATGAAGCCATGTGAGTTCTTGTCGATGTTTGTCAGAGATGATAAATGCTAATTTTCTCTCCACGTTGGACGTAACGCTGGATAGGATTCAATGTGAAGTAGGTGAGCATCTGGCAGCTTTCTGTTAACCAGACACCATAATGTTCTTATTATTCTTTGATTCTTATTTTTCAGTTTAATACACAAACACTTGCAGAAGACCTTCACACAGCCCCTTGGGCATTACAACTACATTCTCGCACATAAGTGTATGGGTGTGTTCATCAGCGACAGTATCCACATCGAACATCTTTCTTCCTGTTTTTCACTGTTTGCTCACCAGGACAGGGATCTTTTTTGTCTCCGGCAAAGCTTCCTCCCCACTTCATTCTGACATGATTTTTTCAGGAAAATGTAACATAATTCTTATAAAAAAAAAAACGCATGAAATGTCGGTAAGCACAAAATGAATGAGACATCTTTAATAAATCTTTGATGTATAAATGTGTTAGTCGAATATGATACATTAAGGTGATCGTTAACATTAGAAGCATGTTAATGACTTAAACAGATTTAAATTCATGTAATGATTATTTAGAAATAATTCAATAAATAAAAAAATAAAAAAATAAAAAACAGGCAGAATATAATTAACTTAGATAAGTTCTTACATGAAGGGTGCATACTTGTGCTATTAAATGCTTTAAATGTTCTTTAAATGCAAAGCCCAGATTATTGAATACTCATTACATTTATTTGGCTGATATTTTAACAACGTCAGCTATTTTATGTGAAATTACAGAACTGGAATGGCATAGCATCTGTGTTTACGTAGCTATGGCCTTAGATGAAACTGTAATAGACTTAATGCTACTATTCACTGTTGTAATACTATTACTAATACTAAAATGTTATTAAATTAGTTGTAAATGTTCCCGTGTCGGTTTCTTAGCCATGCATTTGACAGGCAGCGTTGATGGAACGTCAGTATTACTGTTTATGTTTGCATTTCGTTTTACCACAACCAAAAGATTTGAGAGGATACCAAATGATTTAGTGTTTCAGTTGTTATTTGGTCTGTAACACCAGGTGTCCGTCTTTAACAAAAACAAATCTGGAATACTGATTCATCTGACCATAATACACGTTTCCACTGTGTGATGGTCCATCTTGAATGCCACAGAGCCCAGAGAAGTCTATGCTGCTTGTGGACGCGGATAACATTAGTACTGGTTGAACATGGATGAGTTCCCTTTTACCTAAAAGCTCCAGTCCAAATCTACTATGTACCTCTCCTCTTACCCTTTGAAATTCAAGCTTGGCTTGACAGGAATCACCACTCAAGATCAGAGGAAGACATGAGTCAAGACTCTGCTCTGCACTGGCACCCAGATGGTGGAATGAACTTCCACTGGATGTCCGAATGGCTTGCTGTACTCAGATACAAAATACTTTTTCTTTTCACTCAGTATTTAAGTGAAGTCTTTTACACATTTATTTAATAAAACAAGGTCCCAGAGCTGCAGCTGTGAATATTCTGCATGTATGCCACAATTATCTTTTTTTTGAGTATTGGTCCTCACAAGGTTTCTTTCTTCTACTTTCGGGGAGTTTTTCCTTTCCACTGTCGCCCTAGGCTTGCTCAATTTGGGATTGGTCTTTTAAGACCATATAAGAATGTAAAGCTGCTTTGAGACAATGCTCTGTTGTAAAAAGCACTATAGAAATAAATTTCTATTGAATTGATGGCCTAGAATAGTTTTTTAAGAAATGCATTTGAGTTTTATTTTGTGTTAATGGCATTAAGTTGGTAAATGCAAGAGCACATTGTGTGTTTGTAGGAGGTCAAGTGATGACCAAAAGCATCTAGGTGTGTGGTGATGTTATAGATGAATGTGAGACTTACTTTAGGGACTTTTAGATAAGTCAGAGGTCTGTGGTGATTTAAAGCAAAAGCATTTTCCCTGTGAAAATAGGAACGTTCTAAAGTAATCAAAAATAAAGTTGTAAATATGAGAGTGTGAAGCACGAGCAGTCCTACAGATTTCATGTCAACATCAAAACTTTGCACAAAATCTGAGCTATTATTGAATTTATTAATCTGGCTTGCTTTCCCTGTCCCTTAGTACAGCTGGATGGTTCTGGATGCTGAGAGCCAGACAAAGCGGAACATTTTCTGTCAGAAACCTGGAACCATCCAGATGATGCATTTTTGCGGTTGGTATTCTGAAAGCACTTCATCTGGGCAGATGTCCTTGTTAACGATAATTTTCTGCTTCTTTTGCGAGCATAAGTGCTTTATTGAGGAAGGCTTGTGGCTAGCCTCTGGGAACATAAATGAAAGCAAACTCGAGGCTTCGGCCAAAAACCGCTTGGTCTGCGAGTCGGCTTAGAACCTCTCGTCAGTTTGGCTCAACATGGTGCCAGTTTTGGCCAGCATATAGATGGCACTGTTTTTCTATTAATGGGGCAGAGGATGAATGGTGACCACTGAGTGTCCCCGAGAGTCCTTGCTCCATCTCCTTGCACTCTAATTACTGGCCTGGATGTTTGTGTGTCTGCAGGATCCTCCAGCGACAAAACAAAAAACCACAACAAAAGTGGTCCTGCTCGTTTCCACATAGCTCTGATGTTATTTATAGGCTTGTTTATTAGTCGCTGGAGAGAAAGAGACAGAGCGATGGGACGGATTAAATCCATGACAGTCCAAGCTACAAATGCCATTACTCATGCATCAGAAGGGGGAAAAAAAGACACTCAACACCCCGCTTGTCTGTTTAAGCCCGGCAATGACAAATATCAAATGGGGAGGCTTGCATGTTTGCCCTTGTTGACATGGCTAGTGAATGTCAAAAGCTGCTGACTCAGAGCTTACAAACATATATTTACACTAAGCACAGATTTACTGCACCAAAACAGAACCATTCTGAGCTTTTTTTAGTGAGAGGGTCTCTGAAATGCTCCATTGAGAGTTGTTAAGGCATGACCGTGTGAAATAATCCACCCCACACAAACCGATGGGTGTGTTATGGTCACGATGACCCGAGTTCTCAACAATGGCAAAAGCTTTTGCTTGTGTGTCATGCTGAAACACGGGTTTTCTCGATTCATTTCTGGAATTACCACCCACCGCAGGGGCTAAGCTTCTGGTCCATGTCATTCCCACAACACATCGTGGGTTTGCCAATCCATAGCCACACAATGGCACCTAGTAAGTATATCGCAATCAGCTCCGTTCATGCCTCGAGTTGGCCGCTTCTCGTCATGTAGGTGTTAAAGGTGCTCCTGCGGGCGTGGTTGCTCAGACAAGCTCTGATTCAAAGAAAAACAAGAAGAGCGAAAGCCAGCTGTCATTTTCTGTATTGAGTAACAAGAATGAGTCTTGCCAACTTGGGAGTGTTTGTTATTGTCGATGGGTTTTGTGTGCTGCTTCGTATTAGTCCTGTTTAACACCGTATGGACATATTTATAACATGTAATTCACGGGAATAGTTGGCTAATCATGCTGGACTTAAATCTATCATTTTTCATTTGGATATCGCACAAAGCAGGAAAAACTTGTGTAAACTTGTAATGATTTTGTGTCTTAGAATTGCTGCTGTAATAACAGGATTGCACATAATTTCACAGCATTTACTCATCCAACCTTGACTTTTATTTCATGCATTACAGAGCTTCATGTAAGGATATTACGTGATATAAGTGAAATCTGAATTACCAACAGACCTCTCGTCTACAAGGCCAGTCACAAAACCAGGGTGGCACAAGAGGTAGAGCATGGACCGTCAAGGGTGAGCCTTTGTGGATTGATTCCCTCCTCTGACGAATTGTGGAGTTGCATTTTGGGCCCTGGAGGTTTCACAAAGTGTCATAGGGTATATATATATATATATATATATACATTTTTTTTTCTTATATCATCCCAATCTTTTCTGATTTAAGCATGTATATAAATATTATGTAACACAGTATGTCACTTGATATTGGAAACTATCTACACGTCAGCCTTGGACAGATCTATAACAGGTGCATGATGCATCTTGAATGCAGGACACACAGGAAGTGGTTCCAAACTTATTTTGGAAGGAAACTGACTGTGCCAGGTGCCCATCATCAAGTCCCTTTTTCAAAACATAAAGACAAGAAATAGCAGGAAGGAAGTGCAGGGAAGAATGGGCATGCCAGTGTTATTCACCATTTCTCTTTCTCACTAAAACGGTTTCCTCATGCTCAGACTTAAATGCCATGTTCATCATTGGTATTACGTCTATACCCATAAACGAATTGCTCACAGTTTCCTTTCTTTCCCTTTTCCATCACTTCCCTTCAGTCTTACTCAATTCTTCTGATCCTTTGAGCTTCTGAGCAGGTATCACACATTACGGTCCACTCAGGGAGCAAACAGCTTGCTTCAATAATGCTGCATAATCATCAAGACAGCCTATGATTTATGACTGACTTTTTGTATGACGTCCCTAGAAACTCGGCATTTCCCATCCACACAAACGATTTCCCCATCGAACAGAAGATATGTTAGTCATGCTCTGGCTACATCAAGTCTCAGATCCACAAACACAGACCAAACACACGGCGGGTCCGAGACGGCAGTGTTTACAGTGTTTATAGTGAGCGCTCATGCTGTTTATGGAACGTAGGGAAAGATACACAATTAATCCAGTTGTGTTTTGTTATTATTTGTCGCATATCACTCACTTTCCTGTTAATCAGGAGCCCTCGGGTTCTCATGGTCCTGGCTGGAAGCACAATGAGCGGATAAGATTCGTTAGAGGTTTTAAATCGCACTATATAATGCATGCACATGCAGATGTGATTCTTTTTAATCTTGAGAATTTCTTATTTTATCAGACTGTGTGCAACACATTCAGTTAATTATAGCATAAAATTATTGAGTAACAAACACCTTTAATATGGAAGCTACTTAAAGTATTTCCTTATCTTTATTTACTCAGATGCCAAGATAAAGATCAACTGCTTCTAGAGAAGAACTGGAGGTTTTTTCAGGATGCTTTGGGGATTTAGTGCAGATTTAAATGGAATGCATGTTTATATGATATACATTTCTTACTCTTTACAGTTTCAGTACCTTATTGTACATTTTTTTTGTAGATTTTTTGATTTGTTGTTTTTCAAAAAACACTATACAGGGTTTTTGAACTTTTCTCAAGTACTGATCTTAAGCTTGTTTGTCCCATGAGATCGGTGAGACAATGGAAAATCCAAGTACTGCCAAAACGTTCTATGGTTATGAAGCTATTTAGACCAAAATACACTACTCACAAAAATTATTTTCCATTTTTTTTAAACGAATTTTAAGAGGATCTCACAAGAACTGCTGGATAATCTGATCCAGTTCACTGGTACAGAACAGTCAATGTGTGTTTGCATAATCAAACAACCTTCTTTGAAAATTTGTTTCCTTTTCTGATGATCTTGTTTAATAAAATAAACCCAAACGCTTTTTTTAATCACTTCATATTCATTTTGAAATATACTCATGTCAAGACTAAGACTGAGACTATGCTGCTATAGCAGTGCTGCCGGCGCTTCATGCTGCACATGGCATCAGTGATTGATAATAGACTCTACAGTAATAGTAACTACATTTTCTCTTTTCTCTCTGAAGTGATGTTCCAGTACCAGTTCCAGCACCACGCACTTAGATGTTCCTCCACCTCACAATCACTCTACTGGTCTCCATCAACAACAACCAGTCCCACTAGAGTGCAGGAACTCCCTCCATCATTTAGTAACCAAGAGACCATGTGCCTCCAAGGATCTCCCACTGAGGACTGATTTTAAATCTATTTTGTTTTAAAATCTATTTTGGCAGTTATTTTAGTACTAGCTTAAGTATTATTATTAACTTATATGATTTGCTTAATTTTACTATTACTTTAACATAGTTTTAAGTGTTTACTTAATTAACATTTCGGCCACCCATGGAGGACGGGTCCTATTTTGAGTCTTGGTCCTTCCAAGGTTTCTTCCTTTCTACTTCTACGAGTTTTTCCTTTCCACTGTCGTCCTAGGCTTGCTCTATTTGGGATTGGCCTTTTAAGATCATATAAGATTGTAAAGCTGCTTTGAGACAATGCTATGTTGTAAAAAGCTCTATAGAAATACATTTGAATTTGACTCCGCTCTGTTTAGGCAACCTGAGATGAAGGCATGCATATGCTTACGTTAGTCCAGAATATCAGTAGTCCATGTTATATCCAGTGGTGTATAAGCTAATCAAATTTTAATGGATTACATAAGAACTTATCTCTGGGAACCAGCTGATAACTGTAACTTTTAGTTTTACACTGGAAGTCAGAACATCCCCAACGAGTGTCAGTTATTGAACTAATAACAAATATTGAACTTGGAATGTGCACGCACACACACACACACACACACACGCACACACACGCACACACACGCACAAACAAACAAACAAACACAAACACTTACACTTACACGATGGTTGTATCACTGACGATTATCATATGAAAGGTAACCGATTTCAACAAGCTCTGATGGGAATATTCAATAAGGAACTCTCTCAGAGACTCAACATCTGAGAACACACACACAACCTATGACAAAGTTTTGCTTTTAACAGTCTTAAAGACTTTTTGTTTCCTGTAAGTGCATTATTCCTAATTTCCTTCCTCTCTGCAAATAATAACACACGTACGCAGACACACACGCGCACACACACACACACACACACACACGCACACACGCGCACGCACACGCCCGGGCATGCACAGGAACACATCACACATGTAGGATTGTAATGTATGATAATTACCCCAAACAAACCTGAATATGACACACGTGGGTCATTTCGGCAGGCTTAATCCACCTTAAACTGACTGCTAGCTAAAAAGTAAAAGGTGAACTTGTTATAACATGGATGAACCCAGTTCTATCCAAACAGTCAGGGTTAAAAATTATCGTTCTTATATTAGGTAAAGAAATGCTAATTCAGTGGGAAAGTCAATAATCTATTTGGTAATCTATTGAGTAACTTATTATTTTTCTCCTCCCAATTTGGATTTGTCCAAGTCTCTTCTGTCCTGATATCCACCATCATATGCACTACTCCTTCACTGAAGAAATGGGATTGCGGGTCTACCAGGGTTTTTTTCATTTTTACTACCCAGGTAACATTGCTGGTAATTTCATAACAAGTAAATGTTATATTTATATATATTATATATTCATATATTATATGAATATATAAACCTTTCTTCCATGCTATTAATTTATACAAACTGGGAATAAAAGCTGTAAATTCATCACAGGTCATCACACACAAACAAACTCAAACTGCTTAAGAGGCAGTCCACCTACTGACATGTTTCAGGGAAGCCGATGGTCTTGAAGACCCACAAATACACATGGAAATTTATCTCTGAGTTGTATCACCTAACTTGTAGCACTATTGGAGCAAATTTTGAGCACTAGAGTGGGATAGTGACTTATTACACTAACCCATCACTGTGGATATTTGAGATGGATCTTAGTGCATCTGACAGACAAAAGACTGGATGGAATTTCAACTTCTGGGCTGCAACAGTGACTTCTATTGGTGTTTAGGAGTATACACACCAACAGAACATAAAAGTTCAACCAAGACTCACCTGAATTCGTAATAAAACCAATTTTGGGTTCTGTGGGTGAGGAGTTCTAATAGACTAACTTTTTCTCATGGGATCTTTGATCTGGCTCGGTGCTCTACCGAGGTAATTAACCAGAGAGAAGTACTGGATTCTGTTACCTTGTCAAGGTGGTGGTACATTTGCATTTAGTTAAAATTTAGTCAAATCTTGGAGCAATTTTGGAGTAAACTCACCACTTTAGTCCAAGATTCAAAAGCTCTCTAATTTTTTTAAGTCTATGCTAAAAAAACCCCAAAGGCTTTTGCTTAGATTTAGACTGGGATGCATTGCTTGGTGACTGGGGCCAGTGTCTGGGGTAATTTTTGGATGGCCTTGTCATGTCCTGACCTGGCTAGGAGTGTCTGGTGGAGGGTTTCCTAACCTTGTGCATCTTGCATTAGACTAAAACCAGACCTGGGGGTTCATAGTCAAGAGATTTATGGTGATCTGGTGGGTTGCCATGCCTCATGTGATCCCTCTTGGCTTTGTTACCTTCTGGTTCTCCTTTTTCTAGCTAAGCTGCTAAAGTTATTGCAGATGAAGTTTCATGCTGCACATGGCATCAGTGGTTATTAATAGACTTTCTTAATAAAAAAAAAATTAAAATGCTCTTTTTTTAATAACTAACTGCATTTTCTCTTTTCTATCAGTGCTTATGTTCTGGTATTAGTTCCAGGTTTGCACACTGCGATGTTCCTACACTTCAGCCTCACTCTACTCTTTTCCACCATCAGAAACAACATCACTCTACTGGTTTCCATCAACAGGTGGGACCCATGTCCTGGCCCCACCAGAGGGAAGTAACTCTTCCCTTCTTTTGATTGTCAGGGAATGATGCTCCTCCAGGGACTTTCCCACTGAGGACTCAAGATCCTAAAGTGATCGAACGAAATAACTTCTAATATGCAAACCTGTTACGCTATTCTATTCCAAATGTATTTATCTTTCAGTATTTACTTTTGAATATTTTTTTACTAGATATTTGTATGTTCTACTATTACTACAACCTTAATTCTTACAATTAAAACTAAGCCATCCAAGAAGAATGGGTCCCTTTCTGAGTCTGCTCCTCCCAATGTGTCTTCCCTACAATGTTTAGGGAGTTTTCTTTTTGCCCTAGGCTTACTCAATTTGGGATTGGCCTTTTAAGATAATATAATATTGTAAAGCTGCTGTGAGACAATGTTCCCTTGTAAAAAGCACTAAATAAATAAATCTGACTTACAAAACATGAAATCAGTTGAAGTAAGTATTAGGTGAGCTACAGTACAAGTATTATAGCCAGTCGAACTAGAAACTAATGCTAATGATTGTCAGAATCTAACAATCAAAGTTTTGATAACTTAAAAGTTTGGACAAAAAGCTGTGGGCTGGATGCACAGATTGAGAATTTAGATGGTGTTTTGCCATTCATGATGAGACCTACTGTGATGACTGGAATAAAAACTAAAGTTAAGTAACATCTGCATAGCAGTGGTACAAGAAGCCATGGGATCTAAATAAACACTGGGCCCAGTGATGTCAGGGATGATTGACCCCCAAAACGTGGTTCATTTGACTAGCGTGTTCACTCGGAATCAGTGTATCGTGCCCAAGCATGGTTGAAAAGGTGGGCTCAAGTATGGTTCACTGAGCTCAAGTGCGAATGGCATATAATGTGATCACAAATCGCACGGAAAACAGCAACAGATGCCGAACACCAGTGCCAGTAATCAGTGCATTTGTCATAAGACTAATGAGAGGGCTGTGTGTCAGCGTAAGGAAAATGAAACAAAATAGGTACAAATGTATATGAACACATGATTGCAAATGCAAAACCATGAAGTCTGCTGTGCTGTGCAAGCTCTTATTGTGATGATGAAAATGTGTCCGAGTGTGTTTCAGGGAAGCTAGTATGAGCATGAGCAAGATGGGAAGTGAGAAGGGGGAACAGTCATGCTCCAGCACAGTTCAATGCAAACAAGCTCAGTTCAGTTACAACCATAATGTACAGAATGTAGAATAAGAATTCCTGTAGCAATACGTTCCTCCCAGTAGGATCTTACAAGTATAAGGACACCAGACAAGCACATGGAAAATAAAAATGATTACTGTTTTGGAATGGGAAGACCTCAATAGAACAGAATTATTATGCAAGGATTTGAAGTGGGCAGTGCCAGTAAGTAAACCACCCAACATACTAGAGCTGAAGGTGTTCTCTTGAGAAATCGGATACATTTCCTCCAAGATGATTTGCAGTATTTCCAGTTACTGAAAATGTTTAGATACATTTTCTGGCAGATTTTGCCAGGTTTGCAGTGTCTTCCAGCACAGTTTTAAGAGTCTGGAGGAGATTCCAGGAGACAGGCAGTAACTTTAGGAGAGCTGAACATGGCCTTAGAAGGTCTTTAACCCCTCAGTATCTGTTCTTTTGAACATTATGAGCACTCATAGAGCCCTACAAAATCGACAAATTGGCCTCCAGCAGGCCACCAAACATATGACACAGGTTTCATGATGGTGTGCTGAGGGCCTGATGTCCTGCAGTGGGTTCTGTGCTCACTACCCAGCACCATAAAGCCCGACAGGTATTTGCCATAGATCACTACTAACAATTCTGAAAATCTCCCTTTGGCACTACTGTTGATAATGAGTCAGGGTCCAACTATCATGTCATATACTTTTCACAGACTTATTCACTCTCATACTAGACAGTGTACACAAAGCATGAATTAAACTCACATACCAGATGTATACTCCCTAAGAAAAATGCATAAAAAAAAACTAAATACACCTTTTCACTGTAAATATAACTCTATCATCCTTAGATGCATCCATGTATGACCTAATGCATAGTCCATCGATTAAGGAAAATCATTTTAATCCTGTACCGGGTGCATAGAGAAGAGATATGATGCAGTTGAGGTCCGTATTGTTGGATTAAACCTGGAGAGCTGGATGAGGCCTGGAGAGCTGGATGAGGCCTGGAGAGCTGGATGAGGCCTGGAGAGCTGGATGAGGACTGGAGAGCTGGATGAGGCCTGGAGAGCTGGATGAGGCCTGAGAGCTGGATGAGGACTGGAGAGCTGGATGAGGCCTGGAGAGCTGGATGAGGCCTGAGAGCTGGATGAGGCCTGGAGAGCTGTAGTTCCTCCACGGTTTCCTTGTCAGCATTCACCAGTTGGAACAGTACTCCACAGTCATGCTACAATGGATGATGCTACCAAACAACCTCTGTTCCAGGTCCACAAACATTTCACCCCTATATAACTTCTAAAACTTAATACTATAATAAGAAAAAATATACTTCCACTGAGCTTGAAAACATAGTTTTTTCCATTCAGGACTTGGTAGAAACCAATGAGTGTTAGCTTTTTTTTGTTTGCCTACTGGCCTGCTTGTTTTTTTTATCCCTGATAATCAGACCCCTAGCTCAGCACTAATCCCTAGTGGCCGGAGACGGTATAACCTAAGTTTTAAGGAACTGGATGGACATCGATTACACTATAATTGGTAGATTCGCCAGATTCGTGCCCTGTGTTTTCACAGGTGAGAGTAGGTTTCATGTCACAGACGTGTCACTGGAGACGCCATGGAGAATGTTATGCCGTTGGGGCATCATTTCACATGACCAGTTTGGTGGTGGGTTAGTAATGGTGTGGGGAGGCATAACCTTTGAATGATGTACAGACTTTGCAGGGTAGACAATGCCAGACTCTACACTGGTGCAGTCGGTCCTGGGTTCCTCCAGGTTCAGGACAATACCCGGCATCATGTGGCAAGAGTATGCAGGCAGCTCTTGGCAGGTGGAGGAATTGATACTATTGACTGCCCCCCCTATCCTCACCCTGACCGAAATCCAGTACAATTATGACATTATGTTTCAGTCCATCCAACACTGGCAGATTGCCCTAGTCCAGATCCAGGTCCTGATTATCTCATTAGGAGCATGCCACAAGTTTATCACATGGAGGCTATACACACTACCGAGCACCATTTTGAGTTGCTGCAATGATATTTCGGCTGAATGGACTAGCCTGCTGTGTCATTTCTTTCGCTTTCTTTCTTTCGGTGATTTTGAATTCTACCCTCTATAGGGGATGATTTTCACTTCCGCCAAATGACTTGGCATCATTTCATTCCTAACACCAGTCCATAGCAGGAAAGACATACATTTCTTTCACATTGATCTATCTATTTTTTATTTATTTATTTATTTTACCCAGGTAGAAGTATCAAAGTAAATACTATTAAATGTGTTTAAATTAAAGTAAAATATTTATGTAAAAAGCCTTCCTAACTTATTTTTTTTAAACAGGATGCATTTGGTTGAGAGCAAGAGGTGCACTGAGGGAGCTACAACTACATGTATCATCTGCAAAAGTCCTACAAATGATAAACATAGACTTTTAGACACAAGGAAAAAATATGTACAAAATATGTTGGAGTTTTAAAAAGTAAATGCTGCTGTATCACTCATAAGCACACGACAATAATCAGTAAGTCATTAAATCATGATGTTTAACTCAAATAATAGTTATCGCTGACTCTTTAAATTACTGTTACTGCATTTTAGTTGACAGAACGAACTGTATCTTCACCAACTATTAACATATTTTCTAGTTTTAACACTAAACTACACTGCTTAATTTACAAATACTTCATATTATATAGAACTATTGGATAATTGGATCCAAGGGACATAGGAAAACCTCTAATGTCTGATTAGCAAGAACAGTGTAAAGCAAATACAATTATTTTTGCTAGAAGAATGCATTATTGCTCAATAGCTTGGGCATACTTGATGCCTCCGATATCTTGAGTTACCTGAGTATGAAGATACTCAGAAGTATCATATAAATGCCTTTAGAGAATTCATTTAAACCGTGACGCTCAGTGAGTACCAAGATATTAAAATAAATGATGGTAGATTAGGTACATGATTGAGAGTGGTAAGCCTATTCTGGTTTATATTTTAAATATTCTATACATTAGGTCTCTGATGATATTGCCTAAATTAAAAGGAACAAGAAACATAAAACAGATAAGTAAATAGATTCATTCAAGTAAAGTAAACTTTAATAATAATACATCAAAGTATTATACTTTGTTACTTACCACCTCCATTCATAACACTGAACATTGTAACACTGGCTCATTTCATAATTAATTAATCAATATTCTTATTAGTATATAATACTTATAACAGTATATATATACTTATTTCCCTCAGTAAATAAACGAAGGAGTATAATATTTTGCCTTATTTAATTAATTTAATTTTTATCTATTTTTAGGACTGTGAAATTCTGATTATGTTTTTATTTAGAAATATAAGCTGACCAGTCACAATATTTATGAATCTGTGAATCTGTGTGCCTAATAAAATGTAAAACCACAACCATAAAAGCGAGCTTAGATTCAATTTGGCACAGACTGTATGGGTCAACATCAGTGTTCAGCTGTTCTTGCCTTGAAGACTATTTTTCCAGGTAGTACTCAAATCGGATTAACATCTGGGGATTTTGCAGGCCAGGCCAGATGTGTGACTGCTCCTGTGACTGTTCATCATGCCAGTACATCACATTTGCAGCCCTGTGAACTCACATGAATTGTCATCCTGGAATACAGGGGTAGGAATTTGCTGCTCAGTAACATAAAGAACAAAAGACGAAACCTGCATGTTCAGTAGCTCAGTGTAGGCATCGTGGTTCAAGTCTACTGTCACCTCAAGGAATCCATTTACCCGAGATTAAAACACCCTCAGAATATCACAGAACCTCCTTTAGCTTGAACCAGACAGTGTTCATTAGGGAGCCTCCTGAGGTCTTCGATGAACATGATGACTTGCATCTATTACATACAGAAACGAGATTCAACAGACTAGATGAAAGTTGTGTTACATGCTTAGCGCTCTATCAGAAATTGGTTGTAAAGGACATGCATTGACATCTAAAAGCATTTTTTGCCTGGAAATGTAATTTTAAAACATCCCTATCTGTCACTAACAGAAGTTCCTGTAGACTGAGATTTTTGTCAATGCTGGTATCAATGCATACTTTGATACACTTGCAAATTCAACAACTTCCTTCACACTACAGCCTTTGGCTTTGCCCAAATGCAATCATGATTTTTGGCGAATCAGTAGCATCTTCCAGATTCTACACACTATGTAAGATATTCACTTCACTCTAACTCTTCTCGATATTTAAATACTGTTGCACACCTCACAGGCATTTATCGTCCCATCATCGTCATCCAACTGCATCTGCAGGAGCCTATAGTTACTACCAGGTAAGGTGATTCATTTTTTGTCTGAGGAGCTTAAAAAAACCAACTCATTCCAGGGAAGCTGGGGCGTTGTGTAAAACAAATAATAAATAAAAATAATACGATGATTTAAAAAAACCTTTTCAACCTATATTTAATTAAATACACCGCAAGATATTCAATGTTCAAACGGATAAACTTAAAAAAAATGTTTTTGCAAATATTCACTCATTTTGAATTTAATACCTGCAAAAAAGTTGGAACTGTTAGACATTTTGCTCATGCAGTTTTTCACAAAGTGTTGAACCTAAGGTTCACCCATCCTCGCTTGTGAACGACTGAGCCTTTTGGGGATGCTCCCTTTATACACAATCATGACACTCACCTGTGCTATGTTCCAAGCACTCCTCAACTTTTTTTGGTGCCCCTGTCCCTACTCGTTCAGACTCTTTTTGTGTTGCAGGCATTAAATTCCTAATGAGTGAATATTTGAAAACAAAAACAATAAAGCTTATCCGTTTGAACATTAAATATCTTGTATTTGTAGTGTATTTAATTGATTATGGGTTAAAAAGGACTTGCAAATCATCGTATTCTGTTTTTATTTATGCTTTACACAACGTCCTAACTTCCCTGGAATGGGGGTTGTACTAAGGGGATACTCCTGACCAAAATGAACTTGCATGTTATGGCATGATTTGTGAGTTTTTCTTATTTTAATTGAAAGCTTTGCTGCGTGCCAGGCTGCTGCTGTAAATCAAAATAAACAAAATTACTTGCCTGGTTGAAATAAAGTTCAATATCAATAAGAGGCGCAGCTGAATGCTGATTTGTGGCTAACGACATGGTCTGACCTGTTTTTCTACAAGCTTATATCAGGGTTCTCGTGCTCAGATACTGTAATCAAAAGCTGACTTCCGGAGTGGTGTCTGAATCAGGGCCAATTACAGCTCAGCGCGACAGTGATACAAATACAAGAGACAGTAAGGAGAGACAAAGAACAACACAAGCCTTTAATTTACAAGCGTAACACTCAGGCTTAAGAGTTCAGTCTAATAACAGGAGAAGCTCTAATGGAAGCTGGCGCATGAAAGCCTGTGATCGGCAAGTGACAGCATCGAGTGACAGCTGAAAAAGCCAGACTTGGTGGCACCCAGGTGACCCTCTGACTCAGTCACGGCAATAAATGTGCTTTTAACGTTACACAACAATACACAGTTCGAAGAGAAAGAGACGGCACGTGCCTGTCAGTGACTTACTTAGATCTCTGAAAGACACCTCAGAACGTCACTATTTTGGACACAGGCCATTTTCGTGATATCTGAGCGGCTGTAGGCGTACTGGTGGGTGCGTGAGGGCCTGTAATAACAGGTTCCAGCACACGTGGAACATTCAAGAAAGAAATCACAAGGCGTCGGTGTGTTGACGGAGCGGCAGACGTGACGTCTCAAGCTCTTCCTCCCTGTGAACAGTAAACATAAAGACAGAAACATCCGTGGTGCAAAGCCGTGATTCGTGTGACCACGCCACATGCTCGGCACCAGTGCACTCGTGTCGTTTTGGTTTCATAGTGAAGAGAAGTGGAAGCCAATTAAAATAATTATTCAGTGCTAAAATAATAAACAACAGTCTCTGTAATATAATAATTATTGCACTATATACTATTTATAATAAGATAATTACTTATATTTTATGTAATTATAATACAAATACATAAATGTAATACAAATTGTCATACAAATTAAATAAAAAAAACAATTAATTAAATAAATTAATTATTTAGGACATAATTACACTGTAAAAATCACTTTATTGTCTATAATCATTATCTTAAATTTATTTTGTTATTTAATTAAAATTTTATGACTAATTTGAATTGTATTATTAATTTAAATTGTATTATTTACTTAATTTAACTATTACTAGAACTTAATTATTTAAATTAGCATCTAGGCCACCCATGGAGGTCGGGTCCCATTTTCAGTCTTGGCCCTCACAAGGTTTCTTCCTTCTACATTTAGGGAGTTTTTCCTTTCCACTGTTGCCCTAGGCTTGCTCAATTTGGGATTGCGACTTTTAAGATCATATAAAATTGTAGAGACAATGTTATAAAGTGCACTATAGAAATCAATCTGACTTTGACTTTATCTTTAAATCCGTCAAAGTGAAAAGTAAAAGCAAGATTCTCTACTGGTGAGTTCAGAGCACTAACATAGCTGCTAAGCTAACTGTTTGTGTTCTGGAGAATCTTTTGGTCGGTTCTATAATGAACCTCTTTAGGACCCATTTTTGGTTTTACCAGTGGTATAATGGACATATGCGGTAAAACATATTTTTTATGATTTTAGCCAACCATTTCATTCTTGGAATTGTTACTCCATAATAATCTTTTTCATTGATCGAGCTTCCTCACTATAGAAGTTTAAACTTGGCATCCAGATGAAGCTGCCAGATGCTGCTATTGCTAAAGTATAAGGGGAGATCACACAGAATCTTTGCAAATGTAGCCTATAGAAGCTGCACATAAATACCCTCTATTTTTTTATTGTACACTAAGACAGGGAACAATTATATATGGTCACAATACCATTGTTAAAATAATGGGATATCTGATCTAAGAGTGGCCTAAGACATTTGTACATTAGGTCATTCGGTATGCCTAATGTGACTCAAGTTACTGCAATAGTGGGCTGACACAGCTGCCTCCACAAGATGATTTTATACCAACATTTCTGTATTCTTAATGTATAAATTTGGCTTTGTCCCAAAATATTAAAACGAATAATTCATATAATGAATATAGTACAAACTGCACAAAATCTCTCATAGAGCATTGAATAAATTGATTTGTAAGAGTACCTTCGTGTTCTGCTTGCATCAGTAACGCACTGGATTTGTTTAGAAACTGTTCCAAACATTAATTTGCTGTAATACCTAACAATTTTACATTCCTGATATTCAAAAATTAAACATCATCACTTTTGAAGATTATTTCTTGACTTTACTGCTTCAATCCTTCCTATGGAAATTCAGGTATTCAGCCTTAATAATGATTGAATGAAATTGAATGATTGAATGAATGAATAAAATTGATTATTGATGTGTTGAACTGATTGATTTACAGTACAGTAGTTTTATTTGATTTAAGCGTTTAATTATTTCCACTTGCATTACATGGTTCAGTAAAGTCACCGAACAGATGGAATTAGTGCAAAGGTACAACAGTGGTGTTTATGGACCAATTATGGGCCTTAATGAGGTTCCCCTACAATTATGTTTCTCTAATTAAAGGAACTGCTAAGCGTTTGTACCTTCCAAAGTTGTTTAGTACTTTTTTTCCTTTGGGTCTCTAAAGAAAGCCACTTTTTAAACAAGTTTTTAATATGGAATGAGTGCAAGACAACTATTGAACTGTTAGCTATAGTTCAATATGGAAAATATTTTTTATGTAATGTGAATTGAGAAGCATTTTGTATGTAAATACATTTCTTCTTAGTGCTCATTTACACTGAACACACTCAACTTAGGAGGTGGATCATCTCATCTATATGTTCATTTTTAATATGTACATTTTGACTTGTTTTCATGTTCTATCGTCACTTTTCCAGGTCAGGGAGTTTGGGCTATGGTGGGGAGTAGATTCTGGAAATCACAGCACACTGATCTAAGAGTGCCCTGGATAGGATACAAATTAATCTCGGGACAGACAGGTGTCGCTGTTGTAGCGCCAGCGCCTGGTTCCCCTGGCTGACTCCATCTAACGCCACCCCCTCAAAGACAGTTATCCTGAGTCTGCGTTTAATGTCCAAACTGGCTGGATGGCACCGGCGCTGGGTCACTCAAGCCAAAAGCTTTTCACAGTGATTTCATTAGGCAAGCTTTTCTGTTGATCAGTGGTACATTTTTGTTAAAATTATTTATAGATCTGATATGACTGAAATTAAGCACACTTAGAAAACACTGATACTTTGAAATGAAAACTTTAGGAAATGTATTGTGCCATTTTAGTAACAAAATGTCTTACTCAATGTTCACTTTAAAAAGTGGAAAAAAATTGTGACAGCAAATAAAATTTAAAAAAAAGAAAATAAAAGAAAATAAAAAAAAGATATTTCATATTATCCATTTTAGGCCCTGCAGCACATTTCAATTTTGTTGGAAAAAAATCATGGTGGAAAACCCTGGAAAATATGTTGTCTTGATGGCAACTTATGTTATTTTTAGTCTACTTTTCTGCATCAATGTTACTATCATAGAACTGAAAATGACCTTTACCAAGGGCACTGACACAACCCCATAACATGACAGACCCTGGCTTTTGAACTTACTGTTCATAACATTCTGGATGCTCCTTTTTTCTTTGGTCCACAGTACACGGGTCCATTTTTTCCCAAAAAATAAACACAGTCTGTAATTTGAATTAATCTAATCACACTGTGTGATGGTCCATGCTAGATGCTTCCAAACTCAGAATTTGATGCCGCTAATGGGCATAGGTAATATAAGGCTTCTTTTTTGTGCAGTAAAGATTCAACTGACATTTGTTAATGTAACCGTATTGTAGTCCTTTAATAAAGGTTTGCCAAAGTCCATGTGGTTTTGTCAGCTATTAATGAATGGTAGATCCCAGGTGTTCAGTTTAAGTCTGATCAATTGACCTGTATACACTAAAATTCCTACAGCGTTCATGAATCATGTATTGATACTGTATCCTGTAGAGGGAGAAAGATTTTCAGAATTTGTACATAGTCTGTTATTAATAGACTTTAACATAGCACCAGTGTCTGAAATCTGTGCAGTTTATTTAACCCATTTGAGTATCCTATACCATTGATTAAAAAGGACCAAATTGGAGATTATCCACGTAAATGAAATTGTATTTCTGGAAAGAGTTTAATAAAGGTTGTACTTATGGCTTATATAAACCTAACCAATCTAACTTGATTAACAATCAAATGCAGTGATAAATTGATTTATGAAGATTGATCTGGAAATATATTGTAGTGTCACAAAGGCACCCCTGTATGTGCAATGTAACCCCTTGCCCAGCCCCCTGGCTCAAGGACATTCTCTGAAGGGAACCCAGACTTCTGGACTTTCATGCATGTTGAACTGAATGCACCCGACAGCCCAACCTCAGAGATGAGATCAATAGGTAAAGAACAAGTTTACTGGGTTGCTCTACCTCTCTTACTATGTATAGTTCCACCTCGACAGAGTTTCTCGCACCTCAGGCCACACGGTTGGGTCTGTGATCACATGACACAGAACCAGGGGTATCTCCTGGCCCGCTGTTTTCACAGTAAATAAGTGACAAAGGATAAATAAAAAATGAGCAGCATCTTGTATTTCTCAGATAAAAGCAGGATTAATGATAAATATGATACTAAAGTCATTTTCAGGACGTTGTGGTCCCAAGTACAAGCCCAAGAAGAGCATATGGCTGTTAGGATAGATGAACCCCTTAAGTGTAAAAATAGTACCAGTTTAGATATATAGGAGTCTGTAGAGTTGTCTACATTACTCCAGTTTTAGAATCATTTCACTTGCTCCCAGTACATGAAACAAACCAATATAAAAAGTCATTGATGGTTTTTAAAGCCTTGTATAGCAATGCACCTGCATATGTTGTGGTCATGGTTTGTATATATGCACCCTCAAGATATTTAAGGTCCGCATCCTGCTTTTAATGGTTCCCCAGTCTTGTCTTGACTGTCTTTGAATCTCAAAGTATATTGATAGATTATCATTTAGCAGCTGTTAGAACGTCGAACTGTGGACGGACGACCCTAACGTTATACATAGCTTAGCATGTATAACATATAACTTCTTAGTAAACTGTTAAAATTAAGCCCTCTCTCTGGCTCTGCCACTCAGACACACATGCACACACAAACCCGTACATACACACATTTCAGTTTTAGACCTTATCCGAAATCAATCATACCTGACCTATTCCCCATGTTCATACTGAGTGAGTCATATACAGCTGAAACACACTGTCACCTTCTCTCTCTTTCTCTCCGTCTCGCTGAGACACACACATTATACTTACACACACACAATGTACCCTTCCATTATCTGGTTTCCGACAGGGTCTTGTTGAGCATAGTCTAGCCTTATGTGTCGCCTGTCTGATATCAGTGCTGTGTATCAGTATCAGAGGTGTCTGTGTTTTGGCCTCTTGTGTATGAGTGTGTGTAAGAGGAGGAAGCCAGGCTGATGTAAACTATATTTTGTCTCTCCTCAGTAAAGGGCTATGTCGTCTGCGAGGTGCTTTTGATTGCTGGGCCTTTGATGTGTGGACGGAAGTGTTTGGGACGGAGAAGGAAGGCAGCAAAAGGAGGGGCCATAGGGGACAACACCAGCAATTTGGGCTACAGGTGTGCCCGCTGGTTTTCTGGACAGATGCCAAGTTCAAAAATAAAAAAGAAGAGAGGAAAAAAGAAGGCACCCCCCTGCCTGCTGATGAAAGAGGGTCTCAATATAATTGCACAGCTGAGAGAAAGACACAACAAATACAGATGAGAACTTTCTAGTGGCTTTTGAACAACGTGTGATCCAGACCACAATAGTGGGGAAAAGAGACCACGATGGGGGCAAGAAGACAGACACTAGTGATAGCCTCTCTTTATCACTGATAATAAGGCTTTATCATGGGCCAATCCAGACCATTGGTGAGTTCAGAAGGTGGATTACTTCAAAAGCAGGGAGGTTTGATCCATCATTTATAATAATAAATACTTAAAACATTAGAAACATCCTGTGAATATCCTGGGAGTACCGTGGGAACATTGGGCGCAATAAACTTGGAACCATCGCACATTTGTTCCTTCATTCACACCACAACTCGTGTTGAGATTGCATTAATTATTAGTTGCTCTGTGTAAATTAGATGTTGTAGATATCAGGTTGGCCAGCGAAAGATTCTGTTGAGAGCAGGTTCCTATAGATCTCGGGAAAACTGGCAGCTGCAGAAGAAGAACCTCATAAGCCTCAAAGTACGTTAGGTTAGGCTCGGTTAGATGCTCATAAACCTAGGTAGATATCACAAAGTATTTTATTATATTGTTTCATGGGACAACACTGAAGATATGACACTATGATATAATGTAAAGTAGTCAGTTTACAGCTTGTATAACAGTGTCAAGATGCTGTGCCCTCGGAATATCTCAACACACAGCCACAGTGAGCCCACCGATAAATGAAAATGGCCAAATTGTGCCCAATGAGCCATTTTTCCTCCCCGGTATCATGTGACTCGTTAGTGTTACAAGGTCTCAGGTGTGAATGGGGAGTAGGTGCGTTAAATTTGGTGTTATCACTCTCACACGCTCTCATACTGGTCGCTGGAAGTTCAACATAGCCCCTTATGGTAAACAACTCTCTGAGGATCTGATAAAAAATAATTGTTGTTCTGCATAAAGATGGCCTAGACTTTAAGAATATTATAAGAATATAATATGTAAGTGAGGTTATGAGACCATACAGTGTTTCCACTCAGAACAGGCCTCACCAACCAAAACGGTTAGGTGCATGTGCTGATATAATAAAATAGTTACAAAAATGTGAGGGGTACTGTAAGTGTGTATCTAAGGTTTAGATCTCGTGTGTTTTTTGAAATCTTTTATTGCGTTACTGAGCTGGTGGCTTATCGGGGTCAAGGATGAACCAAGTGCAGCCAGAAGTTGGGACTGTGGTAGCCTAGTGGTTAAGGTACTATGAACCAGAAGGTCCAGGGTTCAAATTGGGTTGGGTCCTTGAGCAAGGCCCCTTAACCCACAATTGCTTGAATTGTAAGACTGTATGAATTGTAAGTCGCTCTGGATAAGGGCATCTGCTGAATGACATAAATGTAAATATTAAAAATCCATAATTAACAAGCATAACTTGATCATTGTGATCTGAACTGTAAGAATGCTCCAAACTGTAATAAGGTTTGTTACAAAGAGTGAGTCTAAGTCAGTCATAACTGCTGATAATAAATGTAATGAAGATCTCAAGATGACCAAAATGGCTCAAGTATAGGACGTTTTGAAGCTTTCTTGCCCATCCGTTTGACCGTTTGATTTGATTGATAATTCATTATAAGAAATATCTGAAATACTGGAAAGATTTTAAATGCATTCCCTCACACACCAATGCTACTGTTTTATTATATTACTTTGCTGTTTATTTGTATAAGGGATAATGTTGTAGAACAAAGGCAGCAGGAAAACAGAGGAATTACATAAGCAGAAACTCTAGAGCCTCAGACATTATATCCAATGTATATCTGAAGAGGGTCATGGCATTTCAAAATGAATGAAGATTTTTTTCTAGGTCCTAGTAAAGTTAGAAGCCAGGCTTTAAGTGAGCTCAGACACTCTAAATACATCAAGTTTAATCCATAATCCATAATAAATGAAACACAAACATCCTGAGAACAGACTCTTTCCTTCACTTACTCCAAGGCTCATTTACACTGCTGCAGATCCCAGGGTGGCCACAGATGGCCCAGGTGTAGCAGGTTCTTAGGTAGACCGGTAGACTTGGAATAGTAGATGTTTGTGAGTATCAAGATGGCAGAAGTATGAACTCAAAGTTGGTCTCTAGTCTAGAAGTTTGTAATTAGACAGTTGCCTTTTTAAGCCAGCTTCACTAAAGTGACTGTACTCTGTTATTTATTTATTGGGTTTTAAATCATAGAACAATATGTATGATGTTAATGTATTGCAAAAGAAACCAATAATAATAGGACGTCCTGGGAACTATTACACATTCATTCAGTCAGCACAATTCACTACCTTTACAATAGCAAGTGATAAATACCAGAGCCTCACTTTCATAAAAATATAACCAAAAGCTGACATGTCCTTGCTTGTAATTTTAATCTTTGTCTGTCATCATTCTGACACCATACAGTGGAAACATTACACAAGGGCATCTGTACAGAGCAGTCACATGCAGCTGTAGGTGGGATGGATGATTTGCTGATCTTCTCAGTATTGCTTCTCAGAAATTATTCTGATTATGTGATGTGAAAATCACAGGATGGATTCAGAATGATATTCAGAAATGTGATTTCCCTAATTTTATACATTTTTTTTACATTTTAATTTTAAAATTGATCTATCACAAAGAAAAATGACAAGTACAACACCAAATGAGAAAAGAAATTTGCATATTTCTCTCTCTACAGTGCATAACCGTCAAATGATTCCAGTAATCAGGAATTTCAGTAACACCTATGATATTTGATCCCTCAGACTGCACTGCATCAGTATCTGATAAATGGGCCAGGGATTGGCTACATGTGCAAGGAGCTAGTTTGGCAAACCTTTGTCAATCACTACAATTTGGGACTGTAGTGGATAGGTCGATAAGCTACTGGACTATGGTCCAGAAGGCCCAGGGTTCAAATCCCACCTCTGCCACTGTTGGGTCCCTGAGCAAGGCCCTTAACCCACAATTGCTGGGACTGTCAGACTGTATTAATTGTAAGGCACACTGGATAAGAGAATCTGCTAAATGACATAAATGTAAATGTACACATTACATTAACAAAACAAGTGCTACTTTACTGTATTAAAAAGCACAACGCACAACCACATGTTGCACAAGAAAAGAGTATGTGTACTGGACTGGCCTGCCCGTGGTTTAGATCTGTCCTCAAAAGATAATGTGTGTAGTATTTTGAAACAAAAAATAAAAAAGAAAAGAGGGGCTGTGAAAGAAAAACTATCCATCCAAATTGCTCTTTAATAAATAAAGGAGTTACTAATGTAGCGAGGCATTACTCTTTACGCATGATCCTTTCAGATTAAAGACAGATGTAAAAAATATCCTAGCTATGCCATGTGTGTGTTAGCATTTGCATATGCAGGCTTTCAAAATTTACTTTAAAAGTGCTTTTAAATATTGGTGACTATAATAGGTTTATTTCCTCAATGTAAATCCCACTTTACCTTGTCTATATTTTAAAGCTTATATGTAGAGTACACCTGAGGCACAAGGGAATGAAGAAATTTGCTCTAAAAGTAAATGTAGTTCAAATGTGTGTTTATAAATATACTTAAGAAGAAGTCTATGAAGACTATAAGTAACGTGGCCATTATGCTCATCAAATGCACGTAAAACATTCATTCATTCACTTTTTTATCCACTTTCTTATCCTGGACTTTTAAAAACCACTAGTTCCGAAAGAAAGATTAATTTTGGTTTATGTTTATTTAAAAATACTTTATAAATATAAATATAATATATAAATATTTAGACATTTATATAAGATAAATTTAACTAACACAAAAATTGGGCTGAAGGCCACATGACAATTGAAAGGGTACTAATCTGTACAGCCTGAACAATATGAGAAGTAAAACGAATGTTTAACATTGTTATTATAATATAAAACAGTTATTAAAATCAACTTTTCAAAGGAAACATTTAAGTACTGTTGCCTATGCTCACATTTGCAGATATATGTCCTGTTTAATTGGCCAGAAGTTGTTGTGTGATTTCCCTTGCTGTTTGCATTTTTGCTTCTTGGCAACATTTTGTCTCTTATATTGTGACTTATTATTTTTGGCTGTTTTTATTTTTGAAGGTGTCTTCACCATCTTTTTAATTAAGAAAAAAATTCTGTGTGTCATATTCTTATTTTTGGTTTATTCTTGGTTCTTAAAAGTGCAGCGTGGATTAACTTTATTATCATGGTTTAATATCACATGATTGGGATATGATTCATCTCAAGTGCGCTGGCCGAAGAAATCGTTCTAACTACAATACCTCTGTAATCCTCTAGCACTCTTACCAAATCACAGACATGCCCCAGGCTTACAGCCAGCACGACAACAGAGCAACAAATCCTGGGCAGATTTACAGCTTAGCAGCCAGACTATATGCACAGGGCAGATTTTCAGGGCGTTGGTGTAGGGCAGTTCCACTGTGTCATTCAGGGAGATTTATCAGAGAGCTTAGCTGTGACATTCTCCCTTCTCTATGTACCAGCAGGGTGAAAAAACTCAATGTCACGACCATATTTGGCATGAGAACCTTATTTAGGGGGACTATGATGACCAGTGATGACCTGTTTCTAGAAAATTGTTGTTTCAGAATCAGTCTGTGAATCCACCAATAATAAATATGTGTTGATGTGTGGTTCGAGATTCAGACACTCTCCAGATTTTTAAGTCTAGGCTAAAACATTCATATTTATGCAGGCTTTTGGTTAGATTTAGACTGGAACGCAGGGCTCGGGTTGGCTCTTGCCTCTTGGCTGTGTTACCTTCTCATTCTTCTCTTTCTAGCTATGCTGCTATAGTAGTGCTGCCAGAGTTTCATGCTGCATCTGGAATCAACGATTGATAATAGACTCTGTGCTCGTAACCCATAAGTAACTACATTTTCTCTTTTCTCTCTGAGCTGATGTTCCTGTACCAGTTCCAGCACCACACGCTTAGACGTTCCTCCACCTTAGTATCACTCTACTGGTCTTTATCAACAATAACCAGTCCCACCAGAGTGCAGGAACTCCCTCCATCATTCAGTTATCAGGAGACGATGTGCCTCCAAGGACTTACCGCTTAAATGTACTTCATTATTTAAGTTAAATTGTATTATTTACTTAATTTTTACTATTACTACAACTTAATTATTTCAATTAACATCTAGGCCACCCAAGGAGTATGGGTCCCTTATTGAGTCTTGGTCCTGCCAATGGTTGTTCTATATTCAGAGAGTTTTTCCTTCCACTGTCGCCCTGGGTTTGCTCAATTTGGGATTGGCTTTTTAAGATGATATAAGTTTGTAAAGCTGCTTTGAGACAATGCTCCATTGTTAAAAGCAATATATGTCTTATCTTATCTTATATGCTTAATTTAAGGACTTGTATCTGTCCAGTGTTGTCTTCATTTAATCCTGACAAGATTATGACAACAAAGATTTGAAGAAGACTGGATTTTGGGCTGCTGATCATGGAAATCACTTGAAACTTTGATGCTGGCAGACACTATAAATTCTGCTCACATTTACAGATGCTGTTTGGACTCATTTACAAATGCTGTTGGTTGATGCGCATTTTCCTCAGGTAACAGTATAGTGAATCTGCTCAACAATATTATTTACTTAAGTCTTTAGGAAGATTTAATATGGCAGAGATGTCTTTTCAATGTTGCAACAACTGTGATACGTTCTGTTACATCTTTGGCAAGTATAGATTTAAGGCTCAATATACACACACATCATGAAAGCCTTTGAGCTCTACTTTGGAAGTAAAATTGGTGACCAAGACAAACAACTTGCTCCTCACATTTGTTGTGCAACATGTGCAGTTAACATGTGAGCTTAGGTACTCAGTATTCAGTATTGAGTGTTCAGTACTGAAGCAACCAGAGACATGTAGATCTCATGCAGATGAAGATGCCACAGCTCATGTACCAGATCTGGAAAGAAACACTGATCATCATCTGCTAACACAATCAGAGTTAAACAACCAAACTGCTCCTACTAGTAGAAAGCTGTTACACAATGGCAACGTATTGCCATTTTCTATGTGTCTCCAAATTCCTACACAAACAGCAAGCCTGAAATGAATTTTGTGTTCACATCGACCTTTTTTTAAATCTCAAGCTATAAATTTTGTCGGTATGGTTAATACATCAATTAAATTAAATTACATTTTATTTATATAGCGCTTTTTACAACAGAGCATTGTCTCAAAGCAGCTTTACAATCTTATATTGTCTTAAAAAACCAATCCCAAATCAAGGCTAGGGTGACAGTGGAAAGGAAAAACTACCTGAAAGTAGAAGGAAGAAACCTTGGGAGGACCAAAACTCAAAATGGGACCCGTCCTCCATGGGTGGCCTAGATGTTAATTAAGTAAATACTTAAAAGTATATTAAAGTAATAGTAAAATAAATTAAATAATCTAATTTATAATGATGGAGGGAATTCCTGCACTCTGGTGGGACTGGTTATTGTTGATGGAGACCAGTAGAGTGATGCTGAGATGGAGGAACATATAAGTGTGTGGTGCTGGAACTGGTACCGGAACATCACTTCGGAGAGAAAAGAGAAAATGTAGTTACTCGTGGGTTACGAGTACAGAGTCTATTATCAATCCCTGATGCCATGTGCAGCATGAAACTCCAGCAGCACTACTATAGCAGCATAGCTAAAGGGAGAGAACCGGAGAGGTCACACAGATAAGAGGCAAGAGTCGACCTGAGCCCTGCATCATAGTCTGAATCTAACTAAGTAAATAAGTAACCTGAGTAAATAAGAATGCTGTGACTAAATTTCTAACTAAAGTAGGAAGTACAGTTCAGTGGTATCTCGGTTCTAGTCTTGAATTAATTCCAAAAGGCTTGTTGAATATGGAAAAAGACGAGCACTGAGTGAGTTTTTTCCTGTAAGTAATAATGTTGACTGGTTAATCCATTCCAGACCCCCAAAGAATCCACACTGTACATTATATGCATTAATAAAGTTTTTACAAGCTGTATCATAGCAGAACCTTTTACACATTATCACAAACACAAATATACATTTTGAATAAAGTATTGAAAAATCTCATTGTAGTTTACTGTTGGTGGACTCTCAACTGCTCAGACTGAAAGCCAAACGGATTCATTTTCTTTCAGTTAGCTTTCGTTATCGACCCATGGTAACTTATTTGCACCAAGATTATTGTCGTGAAAATAAAGCAAAACTCGATAAACACAGCACACTGAGCAAGGACTATTGTGCGTCTGAATCACTGAATTGTGAATCTAGCAAATTTTTCCAGTAACAATGCATTGAGAACTGAATTTGAGGAGTTCCGAGGTGGTTAAGAACCAAGGTATCACTGTAACATATTTTACAAGCATCTGATAACTTCATCTGGACAAAACGTTGACTCTTCTACAGTCTGAAGAAGCTTGATCAGGAATGGTCTTTTTAGAAGCGTAGCAGCAGTAAGGAAACCACTTTTTTTTTCCGGAAGGAGAACAGGGTGAAAAGTCTATGATATGTTAAAGCTCACAAAGACTGGAATGAAGATCAGTGGAAAAGATTATTATGGAGGGTCGAGTCCAAGTTTGAAATTCGTCAACAATATGCTTTATGTGGCCATTAATTCTTTTATTTATTAATTCCATTGATAAAACAACACGTTCAGTGGTGGTCTAAGACTTTGGCACAGGTCCGTACATCTTTGAAAAATGGCATATGAATAAAATTATTATTAAAATCCTGATTAGATAGATCACCAGTATATGATATATTTTATATGTAGAAAGCTGTGTTCATTATTTTATTTGACCAGTTCTGTATTCTGTTATGGTGGAACATTAAGAGTCAGTGTTTCCCTGCTTACCTATGGGGATTCTAGTCATGCATATTCAGACCATATTGAAATCCTGGCCTTTTGTCACATTATATCATGAAAATGATGCAAATAGTCTTTTTTTCAACATTATTTGCACATTACAACACTCGTAATCAAAATTGAAAAACCTTTAGAATATTCTTTGGAAAAGTAATCCACCTTCTACAGTAACCATCATGAACTTTGCTCAGGTGCAACCAGTCAACTTCCAAAAAACGCTGTAATACCATTTGGCAAAAGGTTTTTCATGGTCAGATTAAGATTAAGCCAAGACTGGACCACCAAGTGACATGTATGCTGAAACGAAACGGAGCACACCAGCAGAAATACATATCGGCAGTGAAGCATGGTGGTGCCAGCATTATATTATGGGGGTGTTTCTCTTCTTTAACTGGGCAACTGCTGAGAATTGATAGGAAAGTGGATTCTACCAAGTACATCCAAATTCTTGAGGAAACCGTGACCCTCTGCTAAACATCTGAAATGGGCAGAAGGTTCACCTTTCAGCATGACAACAACACTAATAGGCAATTAGTCAAGAAGACAAAACAGTGGCTTACGGATAGGAAGGTGAATGTCCTACAGTGACCAAGTCAAGGTCAGAAATCCAACAGAAAGTCTGACTGTAAGTCAAAAGATATTTTTGTATAGGCACTGTATATGCGCCGTGCATAATTTGTTCTCTCTTTTAAGCTAATGTTGCTATGATTTAATATACATTTAGTATTTATTTAATTCACATCTGGGCCGCCCATGTAGGATGGCTCCCTGTTGAGTCTTGGTTCCTCCCAAGGTTTCTTCCTATTATTTTAGGGAGTTTTTCCTTGCCACTGTTGCCTTAGGCTTGCTCAACATGGGATTGGCCTTTTAAGATAACGTATTACTGTAAAGCTGCTTTGAGACAATGTTACGTTGTAAAAAGCGCCATAGAAAAAAAAATGAAATTGAATTGAATCTTTAGTATATGTGGTTTGCGTTACGATCCGTTGCAACAACAGAACTTGCTTATTACAACTTGTGTCTATATACTTTTGCTCATATAGCCCTGTGCGTAATGTATGTTGCAGAGTGAAGCCTGGAGGTCTGATAATGCTGTTAAAGGTGACCTGTTATGGGTTAACTACATACTGCAATTAAATTTTTGTTGTTGAATTTGACATTTTGATCATATAAACACGGTATTTGCAGTTAATCAGAAATGTCTTCATATGTTCTTGTACTGTGTGTTAATTTTCAGACTAATTAATAAACAGGACTCTGCGAGAGAGGGGGTGGGTGGGTGGAACCTTCAGATAAGGTGAGTGAAATGTCATACATCCATTCATGTTCAGATTAGTGTCAAACACCGGATTAATCACATATTAACCTCAGGATCTCATTAAAGGGCTTTCAAGAGTTTAAGCACTGTATCCACTGTATCAACTGCAAGAAGAATGATGGTACTGTCTAGTGACGTTAACAAAACATCATAGTCTGTCAAGATGCTTACATTTTGTCACATTACACTATTATAATTACAAATATTGAAATGAAATGTTCTAATCTGCTGAAAAATAATGCTCACACAAATTAGGGGATATTTCATTTTAATTATTGGGAGCAGTGTATTTAACTTACAACAAATTGCAAATAAAAATAACATTAAAACCATTCTGACCAATTCTTAATTCAACCTCTTTAGAGTAGCAATTAGAAACTCGCTCAGGTACAGTCCCCCCTTACACTGTTTGAGCCCCAAGCGACACCTATTGTGGTAATTTAGCTAACTTTAGACTAAAAGCTGCTTCTTTGGGTTTCTACATCTAATAGAAGATAGAAGAAATCACCATGGTTGGAAAATTGCTTTTAAAATGGCTCACTTATGAAGTTGTGGAAAGGCTCAAGTTATTAGAAGAATGCAAAAAGAAGTGAGGGCGGGTTTTCCATCCGCCAACGTTTTGCAAATTTTGAAAATGTGCATCAAAAAAGGACCAAATATCACAAAAAAAAAAAAAAGAAATTTCACACTTGGACGAGGTGGAAAAGTTTCAATATCGTATCGCCTAAATGAGAAAAAAGGGGATGTAAACAGGTTTTGCGAATAACAGATTAAGCCACGTGATTTTGTTCCAGATCAGCCCAAAAAACAAAACAAAATCCTACATTTCCTACATTAATATTTGATTCAAGTAATGAATCTGCATGTGACTTTTAAAATGATAATCTACTCTTGATTATGTGGATTGAGTGCCTAGTCTTGCACCCTGCCAGACGAACCATCACTCAGCGGGTATTCCTTTCAAATATTTGTTAAATATATTACAAAATATATTGTAATTGTCTCTGTGCCAACACTAATCATTATCTAAAGTTTCTTTAGAAACTGTTAAATTTCCCCTAATTATTGTGACCTGTATATTTGGCACCGGCAACACCTGGAATAAATTTGGCCATCCCTCCAAAATGGATAAACATGATATTGATAAAGGAATTATCAATGGTTAAAACCTGGCCTCTATAGCAGGTTGGCACGAAAGTACAGTCTCCTTTTGTCCCACGCCAAGTCTTATTTGCATTTCTAATTAAATGTGTCAAAAGTGATGGTGGGATGAGACCAGAATTGAACTTTCTGAACCAAAATCCAAGCACTTGATTTGATGAAAGCCAGATGCAGCACACCACCGAAAATACTTTTAAAAATATGACACATGATGAAGAATGGTGGATTGGACAACTGGTCAGGATTGAAGGGAAACTTCGTGCTGGCAAAATCTTTTGATAAAACTGCTGGCATTTTCTTGAGAGATCAATAAACAGATGTTTCACTTTCCAGCATGACAAGGATCTTAAACACACTGCCAATCAAAACAAGCTAGTGGATTTGGGCTAGGATGGTGAATGTCCTTGAATAGCCAGGTCAGAGCCCTAAGATGAATCCAATAAGAAATCTGGGGACTTATCCAGAGCAATTCATTGAGACTTATCATGAAGTCTGACTGAACTTGAATAAGTCTGCAAGGAATAACAGGCAAAGCTTTCTAACTTTGACAGAGACACATCGAACCAGCTGTATGTAATTAACGCAAAAGACCGATCTAAGACATATACTGTTTACAAAATATAGTGGATTCATCAAATGAAACATGAAATATCCCCTTATATTTGTGAGCAGTGTATTGAGGAGTGATCACTTTTTCATTTCTGTTCGTTTTCAAATTGTTCAAAATAGCGCTGGAAAAATAAACATGGATTTTGATTTCAGGCTGTAAAATAAAAAAGTGACTACAGTAATTCCTCCTTTAGTATTCAGTTTCAGCTTTGTGGAACCGGTGATCACAAGAAACAAACAAAAAAAATTACAGGACACCCTTTTATTTCAAAAACAAAATGTCCGGAGCATGACTGCCGTCTTAAAAGCCACCATATTGTCCTGCTTTTGTATACATTTTCAACAGAGCACCAAATTAGTTTTCTTTTTACGCGTTGTTCCCTGACAGCATCTTGTTCCACCATGCTCTGCGCTACTACACAATAATTACTACAACTCTCGAAGCAAACGGTGAAACAGTATATTTTTATGCAGTGCTTTCTTCATGTATTCTCTTTTGGGGACATATCAGTGCCTGTACCCTGTTCTTCTGCAGCCATTCCTTTGTAATGTGACTTACTTTGCAAAGTACGTGCTAAAAAAGCACATACTTTGCAGTGTCATGTTGAAAAATGCCATTTCCTAGAAAAGACTGAAGTGTTCTTAAAGTTGTGTATGTTGCTCGAAAATCTCAATGCACTTTTCTGCATAATATGTCACTTCAGTTTAAATTGGCTCGGTCCCAACTTTTTTGGAACATGTTGCAGGCCTGAAATGCAGGAACGAATGTGCTGTATATTAACAAATCACATAGGTTTATATTGTCTGAGGAATAATGTTGTTTTTATCATCCATACTGTCCCAACTTGTAATACAATACATACAGTATTGAGTAGTGAGACATGTTAGGAGAGAGTGGAACAGTATTGTAGTATTATAATTATGTTTTAAATCATTTAGATTATGTACTGTTTTTAACTTCATTTTTGACTTATTTATTCCAAAAACAAACGTCATTTATGTATATCAACTTAGCTGAGTGGCTTTTATCAGAGACACTTGCCCTTTTAAAATTGAAGCTTTGCTGTATGGAAATTAATTGCAACATAAAATCAAGTGAGCAAGTTTTTCATGGATCAGGTTCAGTATGAATCCACATTAAAATAAAAAAAATCGAGTGATTGAGGCATGGTCATTGCTATCTGGGGCAAATATTTTATAAATTGCCAGCCTTGTGCGGTTTTCTCATGTAACAGGACTATAGTCAAGACTATAGCGAGAATGGTGTGATTGATAAAAGCATCCAGCAAAAGTGAATCCTGTGGTTGTAAACAGCTTGTCTGGTGTCAACAGGCTGCTGGACGCCGTGGTTCTTTTGATACCTGTGGATGGACGCTTGGACAGCATGGCTAAACATTATGGACATGTTCATCCCTTCAAGGCAACTGGTTAACATATTATGACAGAAGGACACTTTCTGCACTACAATCCACCATAAAAAATATTTTGCTTCCTTGGCCTTCACAGTCCCCAGAGCTTAATGCTATAGAGCATTTTGAGATGAGGTAAAAAAGCCTGTTTAAAGAATGAACTTTACAGCAACCTGTCTGCATGCCCCTGCAAAACAGGAGCAGGAGTGCAGCTTTTCTGAGGTCACTGCTTTAATCTTGCAGAGTTACACATCTTAATTTATTATGAAT
>JAUZST010015679.1:0-10104 GCA_034779995.1 Parotocinclus haroldoi | reverse complement strand
TGTTTTTGATCTGAGTCTGTTCTACAGAATGAAATGTCTGAATGAGTGCTCATCCAAGACTGGTGATTCCATACTTTGTGCCAGGGGTTGTCTTTGTATGCCAGCTGTCTAACTTTGAAGTAAATGTACTTTCCATTATATTCCCAGTACAGGGAAACTTTGAAATGAAATAATGTTTGCAAGTGCAAGTGCAACTGAACCCACATCATTTATGGTTGGTAAACTACACTGACTCTTAAAAACAATTAAACAAGGAATTTAAATTGAACAGAACTAAGGTCAGAAGAGAGATGAGAGTGAGCGAGAGAACCAAGACAGCAGTACCAGCCAAGGGACGAACGACAGGGCTGGCAGGCTCAAGAACAGATTAAAGTGCGGGAACAGGTGTTGCCCGTATGATGATATGTGCAAGTCAGATGCAGGACTTAGAGACCGGTGCCATTTGTATGGAAAACAAGCATACATCCAGGACAGCACCAACAGTAGAACAGTCTTGGCTTCAGATCAGATCCATGGAAGAGACGCAGAAACAAACAAGCAGAATGAGTACAAAATTGCGCTAATGGCCAGTGCAGGTATGAACTGGAATTCAATTCAGTTTTATTTCTATAGTGCTTTATAATAGTCATTGTCACAAAGCAGCTTTACATGGATAATTGAACAATTGTCACAAACTGGATTCTATTGTCCCTAATATTGTCTCCGTTCCAAATAGCGACAGTAGAACAGGAAAAACTCCCTGAGATTAAGAGAAAGAAATCTTGAGAGGAACCAGACTCAGTGGGGAAACCTATCCTAATTTGGCTAATAAACATCATTAACATTATACATTAAAACATTAAAATGAAAACATGCAATATGTCTATGTAGAGATGGGAGAGGGACCATTTTCGGCATGGCTGGTCATTCGGTCTGATATCTCCCACAGCAGGTTCACCATTGGAGTGAGAAACTCGGCAGAAAGAGGAAACTCCCTGCCGATCATCACACAGCGGTCATCAGGGTTGAACATTATGTATTAAATGAATCAGTGTTTTTATAATATCATACACTCTCGAGCCTCAAAAAATACAATGCACAATGTCCCTTGATATAAAACAAGCTGCATCCACTGCAGTAAGCTGCAGACCAGGACAAATGCAGCATAAAACCACATTGACAGCTGACTTTGAAGTGTGTGCAGAACATGTTATGAGCAGAATTGAAAGAAAAGGAAGAAATATTTAGCATGAGAAATGGGATACCCATAAAAGAAAGTTACAGAACTTTGTGTATTACAGTAGATGCTTCAAATGGTTTATAAACAGGTCCGTGAAAAGCTGCTGCTCAGTGCCAGATGCCATTTTCACAATTCCTGTTTAGTATGTAGAAATCAACACTTACACAAAAAAACAAACAAGTCAAAAACCCTGGACTAAGCACGTCCATCACTGGCTTGTACATGACTGGAAACAGGTCCATTGTCCAGTCTGTTAAGGTTTTACCTCTTGTGCTGAAACAGATGTAACAGTGTAAACTTCTCCTAAACTATTGTCACTAATGCCATTCTTTCTGAGAAAACCCGTAAGAATACTTCTGAGGGAAGAAGGCTTCCATTAACATGTGGTGATATGTTGATATATGTGATATGTAATATATATGATATGTTGAATATATGAATTATTCTTAAAAAAGGTAATTGATAGTCTTGTGTTTGTCCTCCCACATTGCTAAATAGTAAAAACATATACAAAAAATGTATAACAATTGTTTTGGTTTCAGCGAGAAAGAGAGGTTAATTATTTTTCTAAACTCAGATGCCCCTCAATTACACCTATGCATAAGCCTAATCTTGTACTAGAATTACAAATATTATGTAACTTGTTTATGGTAAGCCCTGGAACCAACTGGGTAAACACTCAGCCCTGAATAATTTCTAGCTAATCTTTTTTATCCATATGAAAGCCTGAATTGATTAAATATCAAAGCAGTAGACAAAACACAGCGAGTCAACGAGGGATTAGGAGGTATTTTTTTCGAAACTCACTTCCCTAGAGGATCTTTTTTCAGATCAAGGAGCTCAAGTGCTGCATAATGTATTCATTGTCTGATACTCAAATTAGCATCAGACTGACCCCAAAGATCATGCTTGAAAGGCTTGAGTAGCTGTCATGTTTTTTGTGAGGAAGTATTAATCAGGGCAGTCTTTAATACAGTGATGCTTTAAGGTTTGTAAACCATTTAGAATTTTCTGTATGTCTGCCTTAATATGACCTTAAACAGAGTTCACCTTTTACAGGTCCTAAAAGGAGATAAAGAGAACAAAAGTTTTAAAAAACTTACAAATACACTCACCTGTATTGCTGTTCAACTGCTCTTTAACACAAATATCTAATCGTCCAATCACATGGTAGCAAATCAATGCATTTAGTTCAGACCAAGCATCAGAATGGAGGAGAAATGTGATTTAAGTTACTTTTAACATGTGAGAGAAACTGATTTAATTTACAGACTGATCTAATCATCACCCCTATCTACCCAGACACCTTTTGCTCCTGTATGTATATTATCAATACCTACCCGTTCCTGTGGCCCTTTTGTCTCAAAACCTTTTGTTCAGACCCCCTTCTTGTTGACACCCCTTTAGCCCTAGAATAGATAAAACCCCCTTTTCCCCTGCAAGGACAGAGAGACTGAGGCTGGAAGACACTACGTTTGAGAAGACCTTGATTCTCCATAGAGACTGAGGCTGCAGTATGTTTGGTAATATCTTGATACTCCACTAGACTGAAATAACCTTCCGTGGGTCCTTGAGTCCTTCCGTGAAGCTAGACTTTCGTGGACATTCTCACGCTCATGATCATCTCTTAAACTTGAACATCCGTCACTGCTGTACACTTTTTTTATGCTCTACAATCATTAATAAAAGAACACTCCATCTGATGAAGACCCTAGTCTCCTGACTCCTGTCTATAGGAAGCCCTCATCTGAAAAGTTTCTAACACATGGCATGGTTGTTGCTGCTAGATGGGCCTGGTTGATGTAAAATGTTGCCTGGTTTGGATCTTAGGTTCAGAGTTTGGCATAAACAACATGAAAGCTTGGATCCATCCTGTCTATCGACAGTTCTGATGGTTGTGTAATGGTGTTGAGGACATTTTCTTACCACACTTTGGGCACCTTAATGCTGATGCGCTTACCTCAGCAGCTTATTTGCTTACACTAGTGTGGTGCTTTATGATGTTTTGTGTCTGCAAGTCCCTTTACTTGGTTGTGTTTATTGATTAAATCCAGTGTACTGACAGTAATTAATTTACACCGGTTTGTCCTAGCCATTTATGATACTGCTGCCTGGTGAAGCTGACTGTATGTTTACTAAGTGATGCCTTTATTACAGACACCTACCCTTTCATGACTGGAGATGCAGCATAAAAACAAGTGAGCAAGGTTTCTGTAGATCCTTTGCAATGTGAATCCGTATTTAAATGGGGACATCGAGTAAGAAGTTCTACCAGGAATGATGGGAAAAACATCCAGCAAAACAGCCTGTAAACGTAAACAACATATCAATGAAAGGGGAAGAATTTTTATGCAGAACAATTGTTTGTCGTTGGTGTGGCACGTCAGAATGCACAATTCATCATGCCTTAGCTCAGATGGGCTGTAACAGCAAAGGAGAAAACGGAGCAATAGAATAATGTTGCTTGGTCAGATGAATGCAGATTTATTTTGCACTGTGCTGATGGGGGAGTCTGAATTTGGTGCTAACACCACAAATTGATGAACTATTTCTGTCAAGTATCAAAGGTTCAGGTTGCTGGTAATTATGGTTTGGGGAGTTCATACCTTTATGGCAGCTGTTCCACTTGTGTCAGAAACACATCAATTCGCCATGTCAGAATAGTTGTATAATGGTGGATTGTTTCCAGGAACATTCTCTGGCCATGACAGTCTCCAAATCTTAATCCTGCAGAGCATTTCTAGGACATAATAGAACTGGACATTTAAAGGATTTCAGTACCTTAATCTAATTTGTGCCAATAGTGAAAAGCCATCCTGTACACAGGGGACAAAATTGCACCCACTGTAGTCGAATTCGATGCCATGAGTCATTTGCTGCGATCCTGAAGGCTAAAGGAGGACTTAGTGCAGTCCTAAATAGGTGCCTCATATTAAGTGTCCATCAGACCCAGTTTACTGGGGTACATGGTATACTTAAATACCGCTGTACCCCACCAAAATCACACCACGCTTTCAGTTAGAGCCCGTTTCTTTCTTTCTTTTCCGTTTCTAAATTTGTCAAAGAAAGTCAGCCACACTGCAAGCAAGGTTAAAGCTCATCGCTATATGTTTTTGGCCACTTAGAAATGTAGAACCTACTAAAAGTACTGATTATTATACTAAAGCAAAGGCGTTCTCTAAACTAACAAAGGCGTTAGTTACCTTTGCACAAAATTAATGCAATTCATAAAGAATCTAATATTAATGTTGTTCTTCATTTCTCATACATGGCAGAGTAACACCAACTGTAGTGTTAAATCACTTCATCTACTCTGTGTTTGACAGGGTTATTTTTCACAAACAGCTGTGCTGATATCACTGCTTGGCAAGCACAGAGTCACAGCTGTTCTCCTTTAAATTATCCGTGTGCACCAGTACAACACGAAGTACAGACCTGTCCATCAGTACACCATCGTAGTGTGATGGCCTTACTTAGATGCAGTTGTACCAATTGCATATAACTATATAAATGTAAGTATAAATAAAACCTGGGACTTCTAGGAGAGGTGAAATATCTGAGTATGTCTGTGGAATGCTTTCCAGAAATGGCTTAAAAGAATTAATGTGCAATACATTGATATCCAGAGTTAAAAAAAATTAGTTTGACATTTGGGAGTTGCTTGATGAGGTCCCCTCAGGTTAAACTGTTCATATGCTTGGAGCAAGAAGCTTTTTATTTCTCATTTACACTTTTTTCAGAACTCTCGGTTCCAAAGGGTGTGCTGATCTTTATTTAGACATCACATCTGTATGCCTGGACTTAAACCAACTAATATAATTAATTCCAAAGTGGCCTAAGAAATAAAGGCCTGCTCTAAACAGGCAGGGGCAAAAATTGAGTGTCTATTTAATATAAATCAGCATCAGCAGTGCTTGAGGTAATTGGGGTACAAGGTAATTTGTTTCTTTAAGCGAATTACAGTAATGAGGTTAAAATTTTTCTGTAATCACCCTGTTACCTATGGAATTACAATTTCAAAATAATAATACCACTACATGGCCAAATGTATGTGGACAGCTCTTATTATTGGATTCAGCCATTTAATCAGTCTCATCACTGGCAGGTACAGAAAATCAAGATACAGCCATGTATAGCTTAGACAAACATTGGCCGAGGCACAGGTTATACTGAAAAGCTCAGTGATTTAAACAGAATCTGATTTTTAAACGTAGATAAAGAGAACTCAATTAAACAAACGAGAGGAAATTTGTTTAGAAAATTACCCAATATTACATATCTGTGAGTAGCAAAATGATTTGAATGTTTGCTTTCTGTATTCGATGTAACCCCCTGCAGTTAATCATTCCTGTAGCTGTTCGGCACCTCAGCTTAGAGGAATTTTAGCTCATTCTTCCGAATAAATAAGTAAATAAATAACATGGATGATGGGTTCTATTTATCTACTTTAGAACTTATGTAAAAATCTGATGATATTTTAGATCACATAGACAAAGAAATACAGAAAATTGGGCACAAATTTTAAAGCACCGCTGCAGGCTAATGTTAATAGGTTAGATGGTATGGCAGCTCAGTTATTTGGTTGTGTGTGTGTGTGTGTGTGTGTGTGTGTGTGTAAGGGTACAATATGTCAAATTTCTGCTCTGTTAGAGCTGCCAGTTAATTGTAGGTGTTGTTATTGGAAATGTCTTAGAGCAAGTGTGAATCTGCAGACCAGACAAGCAAAATAATCTTTCCTAAGTTTCACCGTTGGCCAGAAAGGTTCAAACTTTTAATCTTTTCCCCTTTATATACACACACACACACACATATATATATATATGTTTTTGCTAAGAGAAGGGAGGATTGATGGATTTTAAGATGATCAGTAAACAGTAAATAACTCCACTGGTTTCAGAAATATTGGACCCAAACATTTCAAATTCAGTGCATAATACAATTTTCTTCATCTATGTTCAATTTTTTCTTAGCTTTAGCATATCTTAGCCTTTTCACCTTGTTTTCCTTCCGAAACTAAATTGTTTCTGGGCTGCTATCCTTCCAAAAACCATTCACGCCGAGCAAGCTTTTTTGGATGTTAGAAGGGTCAAATGTGCATCCTCATAAAGCTGCCAGATGCTGCTATCGCTCTAGTGTATGGGTAGTTGACATTAAATACTTGCCACTGTAGCCTATTAAAGCTGTTGCTGTTCAGTTTTTAAATGCTGCATACACCTGCCCTGCAGTTTCGGGTTGTATTCTAATAAATATACTAATAATATATATAAAGAGAATAATTATATATTATACAATCCAATGGTGGAGTAAGAGTTTTGCACAGTACTGTGATCAGTGATAGAGCAGGAATGCCAATTGTCTAACATTGCCTGATGGTGCTCTTCCTCTATTACGGTACTTCAATGTTGGGCAGATCCTACTGGGAGCTGTGTTTGGAACAGCCACATTAGAAGTGTAAAAGGTTTGTCTTCAGCCCCCTGCCTGACTGAAAGCCATAGGAGAGCAGCTGTGTAGCCTCTCAGGAAACAAATGCTTAACTCAGATGGTATCAGTTGGTCAATACAAAGCACAACAAAATCAAACCAGACCCATGCTTTTACAACTGTATTCCTTTTATAACTTGGAAACCTCAAATTGAACATTACTTCAGAGCTCTGAGATCTCAGAGATATTCAGGATGATCAGTCTCTGTCAGTCACAGTCTTAAGCAGTGAAGCACAGGGATGTTTTGTGTGTGTAGCTGCTGTGATGGATGTTCCCTTGCGAGATTAGTGTAGACTCAGTAATGATCTACTACCTGCTTAGATCCTCATTGTCCTGCATTCAGGGTGCAGATCCATCAATCAGTTGCTTGGAAGATTGCCTTAAAACATGAGACAGGCCATACTCAGCTCACGTATCTTACTACTTGTTAAAATGTGCCAAAGGGTTTCAAGGCAACCTGTGAACCTATTGACGACTGGCAGGTGGTGTGTGTTGGTGAGCCACATCACCCTACACAGCATTCGCGTGACCCTTTTCTCTCTCAGTAGCAGGCTGTTCAATTCTAGCCTGCTGTACCACTTCTATAAATACTCCCTTCCCGTTTACTTATTTTTTTATCGCTTCCACACACCTATTGGTTTGTGGCTCCTTGTTCTCTCCGTGCACCATGTCCAATTAAATTGACATTTCTTGTATTGTTTCCATTTTGTTTTACCAGTAACCTCCAATTACATCACAGTTTTCCGATATGTCCTTGTTAGCATGTTAACATTGGCTGTTGGTATTTGAACGTAGTTTACATTTGCTACATGGGTTTGAATTAGCATGGGCTATTTGAACTGGCATTGCCAGTTTGTCTTAGGTTTCTAAATTGCCCTTAAGGTATGAGTGTGTTTGCCCTATGATGGATTGGTGCCCTGCCTAGGGTTGTTCCTACCTTGCACCCTGTGTTGCCGGCTAGGCACGGGCTCTCCTGTGAACCTCAGTATAATTCATCGGATGAGACAATGAGTAAGTGAGAGTTTGTCTCAGCAAAGTCTGGTGACTAGTATTGTCTGTTTGTGTTATCCCAGTCCAGTCTTGTTATCGATTTGTCTTAGCAAACTGTCTAGTTGTGTTACCACAGTCTCTCTTAGCTTTGGCTTGTTAGCTGGTGTCCATGTGTATTAGCACTGCTGCTGGCTTATCACCCGTCTACACCATGTCTTTTGTAAATAAATCCCACACACTCACATCTACGTCAGTCTCTGCCTCCGCCTTATCCCTATCATGACAATGACTAAAAAAGCCAACCACTCAAATCATACACCTTAATACCATTTAGGTCTGTATATAACAATGTGCATGTAAAATGCGTTTTAATATTCCGAAGGTTGACCATACACACCTCCTTGTATATGGCTAGAACATTACCTAAAAATGTGTCTTTCCGTTCGTATGCACGGTTTGTGTAACTGCATTTGGCTGTTCATTATATATTTAACCTTTTCACATTCGCATGCACTGTACTATTGAACACACCCAGGGCCGGCCCTTCCATTAGGCAATATAGGCAAATGCTAGGGGTGCCGTCTGACCAGGGGGGGCGCTTCCGTCCATACCTTTTTTTTTTTTTTGAACAATTTGGACTGTAAAACAATGTTGCAGTAGGCATATTGCACTGATTTGCACTGATGGTAGTTGTTGTTTTTTTATGTATTTTTTGCACTACTTTATGTAAAATAGTTTTTAAAACAAGTAAAACATTTTTTGTGCAACACCTTTATGTTTATTTATTAGTATACTGTTATATTTATAATTCATTTTTTTTTTAAATTTATTTCCTTAATACTGATTTTACTGTTGTTTTCGATCTAAAATAAAAAAAACCCTCAAAAACATAAAGCTTTGCAGTGTCTGTGTGAGTGTATAAACTCGATGATTGATGATGCAGGGGGCACCAGCCAAAATCTCGCCTAGGGTAGCACATTGGTCAGGGCCGGCTCTGAACACACCAGATCCCGAATATGGGTCAACTTTTTACTCTCATATGTCCAAAAACCTGCATATGGTTAACTGGATGCTTTAATTTGAACAGTATGAATGACTTGTAATGACTAGTATTGATGTTACCTTGCCCATGTAGTGAATAGCCGATGATGATGATGTGATGTAAAAATGACCAAAAGGAAAGAAACCCACCAAAGTACAGCGTTGCATGTCAAAAAGAGCAGATTGAAAATAATTAAGACCAGTTTATATGTAAAATGTGGTGAAATTTAAACTCATTCTTTGCTGATTTATCTTTGTAGTGTAAGGACACATAATGAGTTAAATGGGAAGAAATACATGTATCCTGCCATGTTCTATGTTCTTCTTCTGCAAAGAAGTGTGTTAGTAGTCTTTTAACTGTACAGTTTCAGAAATAGTGTCTGTTTTTGTTTCTGTCACAAGATGGATTTGTAACATTTGGGACATTCCCATCAAATTATTAAAAGGACAGTGCAATGTTTTAGGGACAAATACAAATTTGACCACAAACAGCACAACAGAGGGTTAAAAGTTACTTATGTATTAAAGTTCACAGTAAAACCACTTATATTAATCCCTTAGGTCCTAACTTCCCTCCCTCCCTCTCAACAACCACAGCCAAGTGGCTGATCCGTGCCACCCTCCCGCTCTTAGTGTCCATTTATTTGAAAACCAAAATATGGTAATTCTAATGTCTGTCATGTTACACGGACACTCCCTGTCTGCGGATTCTATATAAAAAAAGAGAATCCAGAAAGCTCAATTAAGCAAAACTTGAATTTGCTGCACACTGAGGGCTATGCTGAATCCATGCAAATGAAGTGATGTGTAGGCATAACTTGCTATAGACTCCTGCAGTTTCACAGGTCATCAGTCCCTGATAAATAACCATACAAAGTTGTTTGGTATGTTGGTCTAATTTACTTCTTTTTCTTGTCATTATTCCTTAAACTATATGGGGTAACAATATGAATAGGACAAGCATTAAGTAAAAGTAAAATGTATTTATATATAGCACTTTTTACAATGGTGCATTGTCTCAAAGCAGCTTTACAATATTATATTATCTAAAAAGGCCAATCCCAAATTAAGTAACAGGATTTGAGCATCATCAGATTTTGGTATGTGGATGGAGGACTCAGTCCCAGTCGATCTGAAGGGCTGACTATATTCAGATAACCTGCTGCTCTGCATTAGTGTTTTATTAACCTTTCATTTCCAGTTCGCTTTTCCACTGGATTAACAGTTTTTTCAGTATCCTCTATGTCATTTATAATAAGTGAATAATGTCTCAATGAGCATTGGAATTTTAGCATGAAATTATATATATATATATATATATATATATATATATATATATATATATATATATATATATATCTATATATCAATCT
>JAUZST010015678.1:0-10104 GCA_034779995.1 Parotocinclus haroldoi | reverse complement strand
GATTCACCCTGACTCTCTGATTCACTCTGATTCACCCTGACTCTCTGATTCACTCTGATTCACCCTGACTCTCTGATTCACTCTGATTCACCCTGACTCTCTGATCTTCTCTGATTCAATTTGATTCACCCTGACTCTCTGATCTTCTCTCATTCACCCTGACTCTCTGATTCACTCTGATCTTCTCTTATTTCTGGATAATTTCTACCAAATAAAAATCACCATAAATATATTTACTTAGTTCATTAAAATTGTGTTTTTATAAGATTGATTTCTTGTCTGTTCTAGTTGCTTTAAAACAATCAAAGGTTATCTGTGTTTAGATTGAAAAAAATTGTTGCAACCTGTATACAGTAGTAGCACATGAAAGTGTTCTTTACTTTCTGATTTGGTTTTAGATAATCTTAGATTTTAGATAATTAAATATCACTTCTTTTAATGTGCATTTTTTGCTATCTCCTGCTTTGCTTTTTATCTTAGTCTAAAACAGTCAGTGAGTTAAACTCTAGCTTCTAATGTGCTGTAATGGCTGTAACTAGAAGAGCTTCAGATATGTTAATCCCTCCATTTCCTGTGCTTTATTTCACCTGATCACTCATCTGCTGCAGTACAACAGGTTTAGATCGACTCTTTTTCTACAGTTCAGTTAACTTTCTGGTTTTACAGGTCAGAATTGTGAAGCAGGCTTTTTCCCCAGGCCCTCAAATAAGCACGTTAAAAACCTTAAAATTATTTAAATACCTGCTGGTCCGTTTGCATCCAAATGATTCAGAAATGTGAAGCCACAAAGAAAATGGAAATATCTGTGTTTGCATCAGCTACAGTGTGTTGTTAACTATTCTGAAGAAAATTTAAATCTGTATTTGCTTCACTTTTACATAACGAATTCCCGAATTAAATAGAATGAACTGTACAGCGTAACAGAGCTTCGATTTTTACTCACTGATTCATACTGACTGATTCATACTCACTGATTCATACTGCCTGATTCATACTGACTGATTCATACTCACTGATTCATACTGCCTGATTCATACTCACTGATTCACACTGACTGATTCATACCGACTCTGATCTTTACTCACTGATTCAGTCTGACTGATTCATACTCACTGATTCATACTCACTGATTCATACTGCCTGATTCATACTCACTGATTCATACTGCCTGATTCATACTCACTGATTCACACTGCCTGATTCATACCGACTCTGATCTTTACTCACTGATTCAGTCTGACTTATTCATACTCCCTGATCTTTACTCACTGATGTATTTATGAGGATATGAATAAACTATCCAAGGCTGGATAACATGGAGCGTCTGAGATCTTTACTCGTGTTACCCTCCTCTGTGTGACTGTGGAGCCTGTATCTCTCTAAAGTGACTAGTGTCCTTTCATTTCTCCATCTTAATTGCTCCATCTTGATGCATCTCTGATCTGTCTGTACCCACCGGGTCCTGGAATTCAAAACAGATCACTCTACTCAAATTCACCGGCACGTTCCTCCTCTACAAGCCCACCTCAACAACTCGCTCCACCCATTAGCCCCGCTCAACCCCCAGACCAGCACCAAACCTCTCTGGGTTAGTGCAGCAGAGATTGTGCTGCATCTAATTTTTAAATCAGAATCACTATTTCTCTCTCTCTCACTCACATATACACGTACACTGCCCACAAAAATTAGGGGATGTTTCAAAATATGAAGCGATTTGATTTCATTAAACAAGATCAGCAGAAAAGTAAATGAAACGTCCAAGAAAGTTTACTGCATGTATATATGATGTGTGTGAATTTGTACTTTATTAATGTAATATATGTACACAGTATATGCACACAGCATAAAACACTTACACACGTTGTAAAATAAACACACACACACACACACACACAAATTGGCAATCATACACATACACTGACCTCAAGTCTTAAACACACATTGCAAAATAAACTCACACTGACCTTACAAATCGACCACAGTAGAACATAAACACGCACTCCCAAATACACACACACACACAGTTACAAAAACACGCTGACCTCACAAGCACACACTGTATAACCTTTACATTTAGTAACCTCACAATTACACACACAGTATAACACAAATACACAGCATAACATAAACACATGCATGCATGCGGTTCGAAGTGATAATGACATATAATCATGCAGTGTGATGTGACTTGCAATCAAATGGTGTGATGCCACATGTGTCACAACACACACAACATTACAAAGACAACACAACACTTTTACAGACACACATGCACATAAGGCACCAAACAGTGCAGCGACTCGCATGCAAAACCACAACACACACACACACACACACATATACACAACACCTCAGAATCACACCCACACAAACATGATTCAAGCGTACAGTAAACATGGGCAGTTGTGTAGCATCACTTTAAACTACACATCAAATTCTCAATCTCAAATGCTCATCTGTTTAGTAACACCCTGTTTGAAGTAGGGGTGTCACACGCCAAAAGAGATTTGTGGGATACACACACACACACACACACACACTGCAATACACATACCTTCAGTTATACACACTGGTATAAACTGGCATTGTTTCCTGCTTTGTGTTCGGAATGAACTGCCATACAATTACTTGTAACAAAAGAAAAAAAAAAAGAATTAAATAATCTATGATGGTTTTGTTTCTTAACAAGTAAAAACAATGTTGCTATGGATTAATTACTGAACATTAACCTTAATATACTTATAAATATTTTAAACTGAAACGTATTTTAAGTAGAAAATTCATAATTCTGTTTTTTAAATTAAAAGTTAATTAACAGTATTATAAATTATATATATATATATATTAGTATAGTATAGATAATATAGTATAGATAGATAGGTATTAGCAGTGGCAATCTCTAGGCACCTCACGATTCAAATTGATTCCAATTTGATTTGACAAATAGTTTTTTTCTATACAGAGTTTTTTTTCTTTACCATGTGACTATTTGAAACAAATCTATGTCGTCAAAATAGGTGATGAAGTTTTGAGAACCAAAATGTACATTTTCTAATAAAAACTGGTTTGTAAACAGAATATCTGTTTGTATATCGTCTATTTTGAGTTTAATGAGCTTTTTGAAGGGAAAGCGAGAGAAAAGGCACAAAGAAAGCAAAAACGGATACTTCAAGAATATTAAACTCAAAATAGACGTTACAGAGCTGAGTTAATGAATGTTTAAGTTCTTGTGTAAGAACAGAAGCTGGTCTACATGTTTAGATGTACCTGTGCTTGATTATTAATTATTTATTCAATATTATATTGTGTATGTATGTGTGTGTGTGTGTGTGTGTGTGTGTGTGTGTGTGTGTGTGTGTGTGTGTGTGTGTGTGTGTGTGTGTGTGTGTGTGGTTACGTTTACATATTGTGGGGACCAAATCTCCCCACAATGATAGTTACATAGTGGGGACATTTTTCTGATCTCCACAAGAAAAACTGCATCTTTATTAAACTTTTTGAAAAAACAGCTTAAAGTTGCATTTAAAGGTAGGCGTAGTGTTATGTAATTTCCTCCCAATTATAGAAAAACAGTTAGTGCGCGCGTTTGTGCGCGTGTGTGTGTGTGTGTGTTTGTGTGTCTGACTTGCATCAGTATTCTCCAGAGCAGTGTGGCCCAGCCGACCCAGCGCTGCTCTCACACACTCGTTTCTTTGTCCAGGCCAGACTCATTCTGGTGTGTCAAGTGACTGACCACAAACAAAGGCCTTTTTGACCAATACTTGTTCACACAAAAAGCTGAACAGAGGAAGTGCCGTAAAGACTCATGCAAGTGCCTCAATCGTTTCCCTTTCTGTATGCGTTCCCTGTCCAAATATTATGCATTTTTTCTGTTGATCCAGTCTGCCAGTAAGTGTAATATAATATACAAAAGATGGCCTATTAATCTAACTGTTAACTGGATACTTACGAACTGAGAGAAATACAAAGAGATCGCTGAAGAAAGGGATATTTTGATTGGGCACAAATGGTCCTGGGCACATGTATGTGTTCATTTAGGCAAGCTGGCAACTAGGGTATTACACTCAAACTTATTGCATTAAATTGTGCTATTACAATGACATTTTTAAACTCAAAAGTGGGTTGGACAATGTGATAAAACATAGTCATTACACTTGACAATTAATACACAATGTGTATCTTCAGTTAAGTGAACCAGCATCATTTAAAAATATGAAAGCTACTTCATTACTGCCGCTTCAATCATTTTTGACCTTACAAAATATTGTAGGAGAAAACTGTTTATTTAGCCCTTGTCAGTTCCTAACTATAAACTGATTCTAACATACAACCTCCAAATCTAAGCAGGTGAGAGTTAGATGGTACTTTTGTTACTGATTGTTGCCCCCCACACCCATTTGCTTTTGCTTTTTGGTAAATAGATATGAAGCATACGTTAAGACACTCCAATAGATAAGCTATGTTGGCATAAACATATTACTTAGTGTACAGCCCAGGCAGAATCAGCATTTCCTCACAATTTTATATATGTACTCCCAGCTGTAATGGGAAAATGTGTACATATATCCCTGCCCTGCCTCACTCACGTCTGCTGCACTCAATGCAATTAAGGAAAATATGAGATTTAGGCAAACCTGCGTCCCCTTTATTTTCATTCTTAGAGCTAGGACAGATCTCATCTGATCACAAAATACATGCACTTCCAAAATAGAGGCTTTACTAAGGGTAACTAGAGAAACCAATCAGATTCTTTAGACAAACACAACAAAATACACAACTCCAACTACAAGTACAGCTTCTCCATCTACAGCTAAAGCGTGGTCCAGGTTTAGCTTCTAACAAGGGAGGAAAATCTTATTGGAAATGTGAGCAGGTAGTACTTCACATAAATTTAATTTTTAAGTACTTCTATACTGTACTGTAACACAGTAACATCTCAATTCCTTTACCTGTTGTCACTCAAAGGCGTTTGGCTACTCCTATTGTTCAAAGTGCAATATTAATCAAATTTAGCTGAATTATAGTGAATTTATCAAGGATAATGTGTTTTTTTCGTGGTTGTGTCATTACTGCTTGTTTGCCTCACTGCTATATTTCAGACCACATGCACAAGGCAAGCACAAGGTTCTGGTTTAATATGTTTTTTTTTATTTTTTAAAACTTAAAGCAGACTGCCTTCAGCTTTTAAACTTAATAATGGTATATAACTATCTACTCTAATGTCATGAATGTTCTGGGCTTTTTTGATGTTTTTTTTAATGTCAGCAGCATTTTAAATGTGAGTAACTTGTGAAGTAAGTAATCAGAATCATGTTTGGTAAAGAGTGCTGTGCCCTGAGTGTGTAAGTGTGCATGAAAATGGTTTATTTAATGTATGAGGATGCTGAAATGAAATCAACTATGCTGATGATGAACTGCATTTGTAGAAACGTGCAAAATAGAGGTCTTAAAATAGATTATAATAATTATTTTATTATCTTAACTATCCCTTATAATATTCATTTATAATTTATTACATATGAATTGGATATCTGTCTAGTAAAGATGCAGTTAATTGTGTTGACTAATCAAAATCTGTTTTACATAATAACAATTATTATTTTATCTTGTAAAGTGTACATACTGGGATGACAGGTTTAATTAGTCAGCCATGTTTCTGATCCCTGATGTCTGGATTGCTTACAAGGTTCCACTCCTTTAAGAGGTTAACCACTGGTCATAAAGAGAAGTCATGCATCCATCGATACTAATGAATAACTCAAAATGACGCATTAAATGTCATTTTTTCAATAAGAATTATCAGCACAGTATCACCCAGATATGCACAGGTTTCATGGAGTATCTGTTACTTTCAGCTGAGTTTCAGCTGAGATTTAACATAAAGGCTTCACTATTGCTTATAAGGAGATTGTCTGATAAACAAACAGCAATAATAATAATGCAGTGACATATAATTTGATTTGCTAAAATATAGAATTCAAACCATATTTATGAATAATATATATGTTGACAAAAATAAAATGTGGTAAACATTTAATTTCTGTATTTAAAAGAAATTTGAATGGAACCTGGACTGATGTGTAGAGTTCAGAAGGTTGGAGACTCGCAGATGGTTTCTATGGAAGACTGCTCTGAGGCACTAGCTTTCTTTCCTAGGTTAATGTATTGGCTGTACTTTGATGCATTGTCACCAAGGTTAATGTATTATCTGTACAGCACGTGAAAGGATAAGTATTGCTTATTCCAAGGCAGAAAATTGGAATTTGAAGAAAGTGAGTGATCAATCTCAGAATCAGTGAGCCTTAAGTAAGAGCTGCAGCTATACATGCATGAAACTAGTGGAAGTACTTCTACCTTAAATTATAACTATAACTCATATTCAAGTCTGAGGCAGCTAAAGCCTGTTTATGTTTCCTGTTTTTTTTTTTTTTCAAATGTACATTGTATCTCACTGTCCTTTTGTGTCCCATCTCTGATAGTGGTGAAATTAGCCCACATTTTAACTGAAATCAAAATGTCCAGGTTCTAAACAATGTAAATTATAAAATTAATGGTTTGTGAGTTAATTTTTTTAATTGACATGACATCTAAATCCTGCATACTCTATAAAGAGAAGTCATGCATCCATCGCTGCCAATGAAGAACAGCGATGAATGTATACACAAAAAAATAACCACACTGAGATTACATACACATTGTCAGTATAAAAAATGGGATAGAGGCAGCCACACTGTCCATACCAAGCAAGAGGTGTAGAGAAATTAGTCAAAAAATATAGAAGAAGAAAAAAGACGAGAGACATTTTTACTCGTGAATAGCCTAATTAATCACTGCACCAACTACACTGCTCCACATGCTTCAATTAATTAGAGCAAGAATCATTTATTCATGTAGAGAGCTCAGCACAGGCTTCGGCACAAACCCACACGCTCCACACCTTCAACTATTACTACATAAAAATGTAATAAAGCAGGAGCACATCTAAGCCCTAAAGTGGGTGAAAAAAAATGCTTGGCCTTGGCAACCTTAAAGATTTTAAAAGGAAGACCGTTTAAGAATTAGAAGGTCTAATTATTATTTTTATGGAAGGTCTGTTGCTTATGAGGCTAGACCTCTATTTTATCCAAGGTCCAGATCACCATAAACATTAACAATCTGGCCATAATTAAGCCTGACAACTCATTTAACTGTTCAGCCAGGAAAATGAATTCCTACTTTCACAAGACAAATTCCACTAGCAGCAAGGACAGAAACCAATGCAGCACAACAGCTCAGGTCTGAGCACTCAGCGCTCTGCTGTCGGTGGTAATGGAAGAGAGTGAAACAGTGAGAGGGACCGAGGGAGTTATTCGCAGCACGTTCTGCATAAATGTATCACTGCACCACTAAAGGGGAGAAATTGGAGCGACGCAGAGCCGGGGCCTGGGGCATGGCTTCAGACACTGTCAAAACATTTTCAGCCATTTTAATTAGAAGACCAAAGCTAGTTCCGGGGCTCCATAACATTTGCTTTCACATAATTGCACTTCACTCAGCATATTCACCCTTTTTGTCCCTTCCACATTCAGCAATTCATATTTCCATTAGTTTTTTTTAAGCTTTTTCAATTTGAATATATTTTCTTATTTGACTTCCTGAAAGAATAATGCCAAGCAAGGGGGAGGGCAGTGAAGGTAACTGCAGTTTATGTATATATCAAACTTTTTTTGTGCTTTTCTTACTTCATTGTCCAGAGATGTACTTTTCATAGACACCACACCAGGGCTCTGAACAGCTAAAACAGGAACTATATACCAAAGAAAGTCTCATAAAGAACTTGTACAAGAACCCTAATCATACACTCAAGGTTTATATCAAATTGAGTCATGCAAAATCTAGATTAATTATAAAATTGCAACTAGGGTGGAATTGTATTATTCTTAAAGTCTAACTCACTTGGCTACGAGGTCAACTGGGTGATACAAACACACATTTACACAAACTTGCAGAAGACAACAGTAGGAGAGCTGGGTATAGCATGAGGACCTGCAAGGACTTGCAAGCCTGGCTTGCCCCAGCAGCTGCCGGCCAGAGGGAATCACTCATCACTTTACAGCACTGTGTACCATTATTCCCTAGAGCAAACACAGGGTGCTGGCCACACACACTGTCATACACACTCACACACATACATAAACCACAAAAATACTTTCCACCTGACAAACAAGAATTGCTCCTTTTATTTCACTGAAAATGCCTGTGGGAAATGGTGGTTCAGATCAGTTCTTTCACTTCTCTACTGCCATCTTTTGCTCCTTCATCTCCCTTGCTTCCCTTATACCTCCAACGCTCTCCATCTGTCCATCAGAGGCTGTGTACAGGTGTTTGTTTTTCCTGACCCTGACTAGCTTACGAGCCATGGAGGCTTTCGTTTGCAGATCGTAGGCAGAGGGTCGACTCAGCTCTCCCTCAGGGCTTTACAACATGGGGAGAGATGGAGGGGAGGGGGGAGGGGGGTGGCAAAAATGAGAAGTTCAACCCATAACTAAGAGGCCTCTTTGCACTGCTGTCTCAAGAGGAGAAGCTCTTTGCGAAAAGATCCATGCTTCCCCAGCTTTTACTCTTACACACAAACCAAAACACAAACGAGCACACACCTCTCCACCTCACCATTGCCAAGAGACCTCTCTCTGGCTTCCTGCCGTCCAGAGCTCTGAAAATAAGCGCGAGAGAGCAAAAGAGTCAAAGAACAAGAGAGCAGCAGAAGAGAGGACAGGAAAGGAGGGAGGTGAAGAAGATGATGAGGGTCTGAGTCACTGAGAACCTGCTTCTAGGGAAACACGGAGCCCGCTGCAGTCATGCTTTTGGCAGCAGCACCACTCCACCCTCACTGCCAGAACTCTCTCTATACTTCCAACTCCTTCCTGATCCAGTGATGAGGAAACCATCTTTAAGTGTTTTTATCCAAGATCACCAATCAATAAAAGGACATTTTTAACACAGATTTATCACGTCGACAACGAAAAGGCATAACTTCAACAGCAACAAAAGCCAAGTATGTGATTCTCCTGACAGCAAAGGGAAATATAAAAAGAACAGATATTTTTTTTCACTGTGCTGCCTTGAACTGCCTCCTGGTGCTGCTGATCCCCTCTTCTCTAGGTCTGAAGAGCTGACAGACAAAAAGAAGTGTGTGTATGAGACGGAGAAATGCAAAAGGGGAGGGCAAAAGAGAGAAAGTGTGTGTGTGTGTGTGTGTGTGTGTGTGTGTGTGTGTGTGTGGTTTAGAACAGTTGACACACAGGCAAACTTCAGATCTGACTTCCGAGCTGCTCTTAACACAAAATATGATGCCAATCAAATGAAAGATCCATTCAAATGTCAGATATTCTGAAGAACAGAGGTCAAATTTGGACCATAGTGTTCTAATGTTCTTTGTTCACAGCCATCTTGATCTGTGTAACAAAGGTGAGTGATTCAGCTGGAGTCCATATAAACAAACTCATAAGAAAAGCTATGACTGTTAACCCTGCAAATAATCCTTTGTACCTGTTCATACAACGCTGTGTATATCTTTAAAAGTTGAAATGTTGTGTGCTTCTAGCTAGATTAAACTGGTTTAGGGAGAGACGCGCAGTTAGCCTAAGGGTGATAAAAGACATGGGTGCCAAGTACTGGTATGAAACTGTCATAATCAACAAAATTCTAAACATCATTCATTACATGAAAAGGTCGCTTTTCCATCTTTCTTAATAGGGGGTACATTGAGACAGGGCTGTGAAATCCTGTTCCCCCATGAAGTTTGACTCTTGCAGGATGAGCAGGGAGAGGAGAAGACAAGTCCAAACAAATCCAGCTACATGACTCCCCCATGCCTTAGGCCCATCTCACAAAACAGGACAAAAAGTTCTCTGAATTATTCAGAGCGAAAGGCCACCCATACACTAGGGCCTGTCCTTAAAGTATGCTTATATGAAGAGAAAGTGTTTGTGTCCACGTGTGTATCTCCCTGAGTGTATGCATGCATGTGTGTATGCACATATACTGCTCACAAAAATTAGGGGATACTTCATAACGAAATATCCCATAATTAAATATCCCCTAATTTCTTTGAGCAGTATATAT
>JAUZST010015677.1:0-10105 GCA_034779995.1 Parotocinclus haroldoi | reverse complement strand
TTAACACTCTACACACACACACACACACACACACACACATATATATAGATATATATATATATATATATATTTTTTTGTTTGTTTAATTGTTTTCGGGGGGGTTCAGATGATCCACTTCAATTCTTTTATTTGTTATTTTAATTAATTAATTCTTGCATGTCCACAAACTTTTGGCCATATAACGTATTGTGCTTTTTTGTAACTCTAACTGTTAATGCTTTATATATATATATATAATTTTTTTCCATCTTTTGTTTGTTTGTTTAATTGTTTAATTGCCCGTCCCTTTTTTTTTTTTATCGTGTTCTGGTCAATAACGTATTCTGGGTTTTTTTTTTTTCTTAAATCTGGGGGGACATAGATATTTATTTTTAATCTGTAACATCGATTCCCTTTAAGTCCCTTATTTCAAAAGATTTTTAAAAGGTTCTTTATCGGTTACTTGATGATGGTAATGTTTTTAAACTAATAGCAACAGCAATAGCAATAAAAATTCGCAAGCGATCACTTGGCCACGTTTCAATGGCGTTTCTCCGAATAAAAGCCTCAAATCTATCTAGCTATCATATAAGTGCACCTGAAAGGTAGCCACACTCCACATACCCATGCGTAAGGGATGTAAGTTTTGGGTGTCCACAAACTTTTGGCCATCTAACGTATTCCGAGGGATACGTTTTCTTATACATTTTTTTTAACGTTGTAGGCTTTGAAATTCTTCATTGCACTTTTCTTAGAATCTCAATCTTTAAATGGCACTTAATGTTGGAAAAAACCATTCTTTCGTTGGTTTTTTTTTTATAAATGGCTGGCCTTTTCACGTTTGAATGCTCTTTTTCAGGACAGGCGGTACGTTTGGGAACTGATTCTAGCTTCTGGCTATCAAAGGTAACCTGGAAAGTAGCTTTTTGCGTAGCCGATGGTTACATGGCATTATTTTCTGTTCATATTTAAGCAACTGAAAACGTCTTCAGCAATAAGTGTGTGAATGGAAGCTAATGAGGAGAGTCAATCGTTTAGCCGATGTGACGTTTGATGGCCTGTTATCTGTACCCGTGGATGTGCCGTTAAAAAGCCTTGCGTTTGAGACCGTGAAAGCTTGATCTTCCTCTGAACGAGCTTGCCTGATGAAAGGCTGAAATCGAACGGCGTCGGTGTTGGTTGTGCCCAAATAGCGTCGCGTTCCACACCGGAGACTCCCGGAGACTCTGGCAAGGCTTGTGAGTTTATGAGCTGGAACGCGGTCAACAAGGAGGCTCTCGGGCAACAGGTTAGTGCGTACGTGCTTTCATTGTGTAGATCATCAGTGTAGATCACTGATACCCGGGGTGCTATTGGGTTTCCAGACGCGCAAATAACCCTCCGTAGCCTGGCCTTTTTTGAATGGCGTCCTTCCTTTGACTTTAAAATGAAGGGAGGTCGTCCTGGCTGAGGAGGATCCCTGACCGAAGTCCCTCGGGTATGCGAGTCCGCTCTTCACACTCCCCACATGCTGGGAGAGGTGTGTGTGTGTGTGTGACCTGCTGGTGAATGGTCACTCTGTCGAACGTGATATCAGATATGGACCAGGTGTCAAACAGCCCTACCCATCATGCAGCGGGCCTAAAACGCCTCTCGCTGGGCTTTCTTAATGGGGTGGACTTTTGTCCTGATATTTCCTTTCAGTTCCTGTGTGTGTGGGTTGGGATTGGGGGGGGGGGATGGTGTGGGACACTAAGAGACAAGGACAAGCTGGGCGGCCGAAATGAGATACGGTTTGTCTACGTTGTCATGTTTTCAGACTTGTATAACACCAATAGGTTACATTTATTAGACGTTGCTATGGCAGCTTGGCATGCGGTGAGCACGGTTACCCCGCAGCTCCAGAGAGGCCCGGTTCCATCCTCCTCTTGTGTGGGCTTCGCCTGTGAGGCTCACCATGTGTCCTTTGGGTTTACTCCGCGCCCTCCAGCTAGCAGGTCGCTCTAAATCGGCGCGGTGCGAAAAAAGCCACCGAAAGCATCAATTCTACACCTGGTTGAATACAATATTCCAAAAGCCTGGTCTTACCGGAGTCACTAAAGTGTCCCGGTTCGAATTCAGCGGATGATCTGGCACCCAGGTCAGGGGTGGCTCCGCCTCAAACCTGCGTTGCCAGTTAGCCCCACTGTGCCCTCATTGTTAGTAAGTGGGTATGGGAATGGGAGCTTTTCACCGCCGAATTAAAGGCCCAGAAATCACAAGTAGTTCTGCTAAAGTAGTTCTGTTTTTTTTTTATTACTTCCTAAAATCTGGGGGTTTTTTTTGCATTTTGCATTTTGCTTTGATCCCAACAAGGCTGAGTTATTAGATTATCAGCGAATACATGATGGTTTCGAAGCAGGTCGTTGTCGCATTTGGGAACCCCCGGTGAAAAGTTTGGTTGTTTCTTGTTTGGACCGTGATGAACACTAGCCTGTGCGTTAGGGCTGTGTTCCTCCGCCGACCTTCTGATCGCACCCACAATGGCTTCCACACAAACAGGGCGGGCGGCCCGTCACACCTAATGGCGTCACTCGGTGAGAAGAATGCCCCCGTGGCCCTGCGTGATCAAAAGCCCTATAGGTGGTGGTGGTGGTGGTGGGGGGCGAGGGAGAAGAGGGTCGAGGAAGAGCGCTCATTAAGGCCTCCGAGACGTCCGTTCAGGCATTTTTAATATGTGTATCCTATTAGGGCCTTTAAGTGCTTTTTGATAATTGTGGCTTTGTACTTTTACGGCACTCCAGTCTATTCCCAGTTCAATTTTCCCTCTTTTATCGGACGTTTGAAATATTGATCTCTGACAGATAAAAGCAAACACCATAATCTCTCCCCCCCCCCCCCCCGCTTCCTTTTAAGAGAAATAAATAAATAAAGGAGAAAGGGAGGAGAGCGAGTGAGAGAACGGTGCCGGGGGCTGGATGAAGCACGCACCGGGGACGTTTCATCTCGCCTCTCGGAGCCCCTCTTTGTTTTATTGCGCCTTGCCGTCAACAAAATTTGCTTACTGTTTACTGAGACGAGTTTCCGTGGAGCGCCTGATGGGTCCTCGATATGGCGCCTCTTCATCCAGCTTCGTCCCATGCCACCAACACCCCCGGCCCCCCGCCCCCGCCCGCTCGAACCCGGCTCTCCTCCCGAGCGACATTGCGCCGCTTTCCGTGATTGCCACGGCTTAAACAGCTGTCAGGCCGGGCCGGTATAAGCATGATTTATCCCCGCAGTGCTTTATGGAAGTTAGTGTTTTCGGTTAACCCGCGACATGCCTCGCGCTGCCTCGCCGTCACATTAACCCAAATCAATCATGCCTTGATTTTTCTGTAACTGCAACGGGGCAGCTGTTCGAGCCGAGAGAACGCACTTATTACACGCCGTCCCGTCTCTCTGCCTCACGTTCGTTGCGTAGTTTTAGTCCTACCCTACGCTTTGGCATTTGGTTATTTGGCTTTCAACCTATGGGCGCTGAAGATTCATGGCCAAAATGTGCATAGAAACGTAGAGTCCTTCAGATTACGTCTTACGTTCACGGTTACGTTATTTAGGCCCTCAGCCAGAGCGACTTACATGGATTTACTTACTAATGGATACGACACTGGAATGAACTATGAACCAGAAGGACCAGAAGACCCAGGGTTCAAATCCCACCTCTGCCACAGCTGGGTCCCTGAGCAAGGCCCTTAACTGGATTGTAAGACTGTATTCATTCTAAGTCGATAAGGGTGCCTGCTGAATGGCATAAATATGTAAATGTGGGTTCAGGGCCTTGCCCAACTGTGGCAGAGGTGGGATTTGAACCCTCGACCTTCTGCTCCATAGTCCAGTACCTTAACGGCTAGTCCCCGACAGCCCCTAAAATGAACTATCGCCACTCGATTTTGGTTTGTTTACGAGGGTTTTCCACCCCGAACTCACCAAGTCCCTTCCTCATACGACTTCCTGTGCTCCGAAAAAGCGCCTTCCTTGGAAAAAGCTTTGCCGCAGCGGGCGCGATTCGTCAGATATTCTGCCGCAGCCGCCGATCTGACCCTGAGTACGGGGCATTCGGTAAGGAGAGCTGGATTTTATTTGCGGTAATCTGATCTCTCACAGCGCCTCCACGACTTTCAGGCGGTTTTCTCAGTTTAAACAACCACGTCCGTTGCCAGGTCTTAAAACTTGCCATTATTTCCGCTCTTTTTCTATCGCATGTGTCATTTTTTTGTTATTCTTTTTTTGTTTTTTTCGCCAGAAATAATCTCACCACCCAATTAAAGGCAGTGAGGCGACTCGTTGGGGGGGGGGGGGGGGTGTTGGCAGTCGATTGTTTTATGTTAAAGTTTAACGTTTATTGGCTGGTTGCAGAGTTCTGTAAACCTGGACGTTTCCCGTTATTCGATTGCTCAAGTGTTTCAAGTTGAACTCGTTGATTTTTTTTTTTTTTTTTGGAACTATTAAGAGCATGTTCAGTCGATAACCAGATCGTCCCTGACCTAAAATGTACGGTTGGCATCGTGTTTCATCCAGGTACCAGTCATCTAACTGGTCTGTCCAGACGTCTGCTTCCTCAGGTTTTTTTTCTTTTTTTTTTTCTTTTTTTATGGGTAGTATTTTGTTTGTGTTTGTTTTCGACCCCAAGTGTCCATAAGCAAGCAGAATCCAAGCACTTGAAGGCTTGGAAAGTGTTTCTAAACCCTCAACCCTCCATGAATCCACCATGTCAGGCTAGAGACACAAAGCACTTGAGATCACCCACAACACGGTCTTCTGTTTAATTTATTCATTTCTTTGCTTTTTCAGCTTTCCCAGACACTTACTTGCGACGAACAGCAAACATTTGAGCATCCAGCCCCCGGCATCGACCGAATTTGACAAGCGTAATCCTTTTCTTCTTTCCAGTCGCTTCTATCCCGTGATCAATCAGGACATCAATGCCACCTGACCGCTATGAAGCGCAGGCGAAACCGGTTCGATTCCTTGCAAAGCTGCTTGGACTTGCTATAATTCAGAAATTGATTCATCTTCAAAGTTTTCTTAAGTGCTTTCCCTCGTGTGTGTGTGTGTGTGTGTGTGTGTGTGTGTGAACAGAAGCCCTTTTGAATCGTCTCAGAATAACCAAATCTGAAAATAAAGCCGTCGGAGGGTGGAATTACTGCCATGGTTTCACAAGCTACCAAGAAATCGAATCAAAAATGCACATCGCCTGACTTTTTCACAAGTGGTTTGACCGGGGGGGTTCAAAAAAACGTTTTTCTCCCGAGCCGGACTGTTCATGTTGAAAGGCAGATGTCAGTTACGTTTTAGGCAGAATGTGCATTAAGGCAGCTTTTGTGGTTTGGCCGTGACGAACCCACGTGGGTTAAGGTGGTGCATTAGGGTACGGGACCCTGTCCGGTCCGGGCAGGAACCTCTGCCCGCTGAGGAGGCTTCACTTTTATGGCTCGGAGCCTAAAAGTAAAGTCCTTGAACATTTGAAAGAATTCGGAGGGGCTTTTAAAATCATGCCGAGCTTTTGCATAGCCCCGTTGCCCTTTCGAAAAAGGGGTTTGGCTGCTACGCTTCCGGAAACCTTTCCTGATCGAGCTTTTTTTTTAAGACTCTTCAAGGCCTGACTTGGCGCCCTTGGATCCGGCAAACGTGTTTTCTGCTTGTGTCCTGAATTATGTTGTATTATGTTGGTCTGTCTGCGTTGCACTGCGTGAGCAATCCAGTCTAACGGTGCCGTTTACCGATTTACCGATGTTTACCGTTTTTTTTTTTTAACCTAGTCTCGAAAGTGAGACATCACCCTTTTCCGTCTCAGTCTCATTGACCTCTGTAGCCCATTTTGGAGCCATTGTTCGGTGAAATGGCCGAGATCTCGCTCTAGTCAATCATCTCGAGGTTCAGGTGCTTTCGCCGACAGCGAGGTGATTTTCATTTGTGTGGCCAGAGAGAGCGAGAGAGAGAGAGACGACAACGGGGCCGGACACACTCTCTTGGTCATTCATTTTCTTCAATTTGGCTCACTCCAGACAATGACATATGCCCTTTCAAAACGGCCCTGACGTATTCATAGCCCCCGCAGCTCGGGCTGGAGAATTGAGGGTGTCAATTTCGTTTTGGCCATTTCGCTCATCCATAGACAATCAGCGGGATGGACGTGTCAGGATAAGTTTGTTTGCTCTCTCTCTCTCTCTCTCTCTCTTTCTCTCTTTCTCTCTTTCTTAAGCACGGACTATATAGGTCACCCAGTGCCCTCTGTGTTCTGTGCAGAAAATGGCCGAAATATCTCTCCGATTTCACAGTGTAGCCAACTTTTATTTCAAGACTTTAGGTGTATGTGTGTGTGTGAGAGAGAGACGGTGTGTGTGTGTGTGTGTGTGTGTGTGTGTGTGTGTGTCTGGGAGGTGTATTAGTAAAGGCAGCGTTAAGGGAAGTGTAGTAATTACTGCGAGGAGAATGGCAGTGACCCCTAAATTGCAGTATCTTGTCTCTTTTGTCCCGTGCTCTCCCACTCTCCGGGCTGGCTGAAATTGTATCTTTTCATTCTTGCACCGTTCGAGGAAATGCGCCGGTATTAGGAACCAGTGAGGCGTGATGGGGCGAGGGAGGCACACAGGCACGGCCTCAAAGTGGGAGGTTTGAGGACAGCAGCTGGGCCGTGGGGGTACCGGGGGTTACTGGGAAGAGAAAGGACAGAGCCAGATCTCGCTGTGTGGGAGTACTTGGGTATAATGAAATGATTATCAAGCACAGGCCTGGCTCCGCCTTCTCTATTGACAGGTGTCAGGTGACTTGCGGACCGTGATAGTATCTGTCAGCTGTCATGACCGTATATATACACCCCCCCACCCCCCACCCACCCCCCCCACACACACACACACACACACACCTCCAACACACAGTTGCGAATCTTAGAAAATGTGTTCAGTGAGAGAAGATTCGGAAGGGGTGTCCGCATATTTTTGGCCACGTCGTCGCGCTTTTGCCTGACAGGGAAAACGGCGGAGAGCAAATATCCGAGTCGGGTTTCTCACCCCCGTCCACGAGCCACGCAATAAAAAAAAATGGGAGTGCCTAATGGGAGGCACGAAATCAGCGCACACAGATCAATGGCCTTAACGAGAGCGGCGCCGATGCCTTCTAATGGAAGGACAGGCGCTGTTTGGTCGAAACGAGTGACGGCGGCGAAGGTGAAAAGGATATGAGGCACTAAAAGTTTCAAAGCAGCTCAACACGTGCGGCGCCAATCGATGGCGCTGCGTAAAATAAAACCAAAGCTAATAAAGCGACGTGGGTCACACGCGCTCGCGTCCCCTTCGGAGCCTTGGTGGACGGCGACGCCCGCGAGTCCGTCGAGGGATTAAACACGTCTGCAGGAAGCGCCGTGGGTTTGGCCAAATGGCATTCGTCCTATCAAGCGATCGGCAGGGTCTAGGTACTGTCGGTGACGGATCGTTTTGATCCGAGGTTTTGCAGGAACGGTCGCTACGGGGTCGTCTACGGCCGCCAAGCGCTCGTGCAGCGTCAAGACCACAAATATAAGTTTTGCTACACACACACTGGGAGGAAAAACCCATTTATTTTTCTGGTACTGAATCTCAACTATTTTTTTTTAAATTGTGTTTTTAATTAATAACAAAACTGAATAGCATGGACGTTAATTATGTTCAGGTGGTGCCTGATTAAGTTTAACAAGGGGAGCCGGATGATCACCATCATTTTGCCTGGTTTGACTAACACCGTAATATGAGCGTGACCAATAATAAGTTTAGGCTTTCATATTATTTCCTGTTATACTTATTAATGAATACATGATGAAACACTATCATGGGGATAATTATAATTCGCGATCCTTTTAATAAACGATTTCTTCTTTTCCATTTTATCCTTGCGTGAGGCGATGTAAAAGGTCTTCATCAGGTCTCGGTCTTGACTTCGGCCCCCCCGATCCCTATCGCCTGCCGCTGGGATTGCTCTATGGTGAGGCCCGGGTCTTCCCGGCGTTAATTTATGTGTGGAGGACAGAGGGATCAACCGGTGCTCGCGAGTCAAATCTTTGCTTCTTTAATGCTTTTTTTTTGTTTTTGTAATGCAGTAAGTTTATACTGGGTAAGGAAATCGGCAATAGTCCGTATGATTGAGAGCTAGCATTAAGGTTAGCAGGAGCAGCGGGCGGTTTCTGCACAACTGAAATCGTTTCTTACCCATGAGCTGAATGGACTGGAGTCCCGTCTGGTTTAGTGGCTTGTCAGACTTTGTAGAGTTTCTTAAGAAACCCCTGTATCTTTGTGAGGTTCTTCCGCTCCTTGTACCACTCATGTTCAAGTGTGTGTGTGTGTGTGTGTGTGTGTGTTGGGGGGGAAGAGTGCTCATACCTGTGGGAACCCAGGGTGCCCTGCATGTTTCCTGCTCTTGAGTTTGAAGAGCCCTCCAGCTTGGCCGTGACCACCGAGAATCATTAACACAGCTTAGATTTGAGAGAGAGAGAGAGAGAGAGAGAGAGAGAAACCACGGCCTTCAAAGCTCCACAATGCAGAATGGAATCTCAAGGGCTGGCGAGAGCAAATCGTTCATAACCTGCCGTTTCAGATGATTATATTATCGTTCTGTGATTCAGACGATGTCGTACCGTTCGGTGAGTAAGAGCAACCTAATGTGATTGCTTTGTTCGGTGTGTGCTCACGTTGGCTTGTGTGTCCAGACTCGCGATGGACTTTGGTAGCTCATGAACAGAAAACTTTTTTTTCTTCTCTCGCGCCTCCCCCCCCCCCACCACCACAAGATGAAAAATGAGGTGTCTGTGGGATTTGGCGCTGAGCGGAATGACCGTTTTATTACTAAAACGCGTATCAGTATTAGTAGAAATGAACCGAATCGTTTTTTTGGGGGGGTCAACAACCAGCAGGGGCACATAGGGTTCGCCCCCAAAAACGCAACCCCAATAAAAAAGGGCAGCTTCGTTTTCATTTGACCGTATCGTGGAAATTCTTGATTGTTTTCGTAACCTTTGAATTCTTCATAAAGCGCCACAAACGGGCGGGATTTGATGCGCGCTTAATGGGGAAAAACAGAAATTCGTTTTAAAATGACACACACACACACACACACACACACACACACGCATAGTGAGGTGCGGGTCGGTTTGGGAGATAGGCGGTGTGCCATTTTATAAGTACCTGGAATGATTTAATGTCTAATCAGTGTGAGACCTCATTAGGCCTCAATGGGACGGTATGAAAGTTAGACGTACAGAAATATATAAATTGAGGGATTTTCTATTTATTTCTTTGTTTATTGCCCCTTGTGGGCTACAGGCATTAGATTCAGTTGGTTTGGAAAGGTAATGATAATAATAATGATATTTTGACCTGTTTTTCAAAACAGCCAATTGATAGACGCTTTTAAAATGGAGTGGGGCTTGGTGGAAAACTCGAGGAACACTTACAGTAAATGCCCTCCTTCCCTCAATACGCACAGGACTGATGCCGACCGTCCGTGCCAGCCTCTCTCTCTCTCACACACCCCCACACACACACACGCACACACACACATACTGCGAGGACGCGAAGTCACCCTGGAAGGGAGGTCAACAAGACTAATTGTGCTGAAATTGGCCCTGTTTCCGGACTGCCATTCCCCTAAACTATGCCCACATCTCAGTGACTAAAGAGCATGTAAACAAGAAAAACGATTAGTCCAGTTCTTCTTTATTAATGGTCTGTGCTAACAAATATATGTCAGACTACAGTGTGGTCTTAAATGAAGGGCTTCCTTTGAAACCATTGTTCATTGAAGGCCTGCAAATAGTGTTGGGTTTATTATTATTTTGTATAGTAGGCTGTTGTAATTATGTTTAAAGTTTGCAAGTCGAAACATTTCCAGTTCTTTAAAAAGCGCAATTGGAGGCACAATTTTGTGGGGAAATCATTTCCCCAAATTTCGCCAAAATTAGGGGACTATTCATTATGGGATGTTTCGTTTTTGAAAAAAAATTTCTGAGCAGTATATTAATATTATTATGCTGTTGTTGTTATTATTATTATTATTATTATTATTATTATTATTATTATTATTATTATTTTTATTATTATTATTGTTGTTGTTGTTGTTGTTATCATCATTAATATTATGATTATGTTGTAGTTGTTGT
>JAUZST010015676.1:0-10105 GCA_034779995.1 Parotocinclus haroldoi | reverse complement strand
CATTACGTACCATCACACACCATTACGTACCATCATACACCATTACGTACCATCACACACCATTACATACATCACACACCATTACATACCATCACACACCATTACATACCATCACATACCATTAAGTACCATCACACACCATTACACATCATTACATACCATTACATACCATCACACACCATTACGTACCATCACACACCATTACACATCATTACATACCATCACACACCATTACGTACCATCATACACCATTACATACCATCACACACCATGAAGCAAACACCATTAGATACCACCAAATACATCACATACCATCACACACCATTACACACCATTACATACTATTACATACCATTACATACCACCAAACACATCACATACCATTACATACCATCACATACCATTACATACCATCACATACCATTACATACCATCACATACCATTACGTACCATCACACACCATTACATACCATCACACACCATTACATACCATCACACACCATTACATACCATTACATACCATTACACACCATCACACACCATCACACACCATTACATACCGTCACATATCTTTACAAACCATCAAACACCATTAAGACAAACACTTTCACGTACCACCAAATACATTACATACCATTACACCACCAAAGAAACACCTTATAACGCCATCACACACTATCAAACACCGCCCAAGATCATCACACACAATTAAACAAACACCTTTATATAACACCAAACACAGCACATACCATCACACACTAACACCATCACACACCATCTAACACCATCACACACCATCTAACACCATCTAACACAATCTAACACCATCTAACACCATCTAACACCATCACACACTATTTAGCAACATCTAACACCATCACACACCATCTAACACCATCACACACTATCTAACACCAACACACACTATTTAACAACATCTAACACCATCACACACCATCACACACTTTCTTACACCAACACACACTATTTAACAACATCTAACTCCATCACACACTATCTAACACCAACACACACTATTTAACACTAACACCATCACACACCATCTATCACCATCTAACACCATTACACACTATCTAACACCATTACACACTATCTAATACCAACACTATCTAACACCATCTAACACGTCACACACTGCTACACATTTATTTCTGACAATTTGATTTACTTGTCATTTCAGACCCATTACTTATTATAAATAAATAAATAAATGCATGTAATCAAATGAAACAATTGATGACTTATCCATTCCAATAAAATAAACACTGATGTCCCGTAGTGATTTGATGATCAGGTGGTTATTATAATGACACTGATACCCTGATATTGATAAATTCATTCATAACAATGATTAATCCTTCATTAGTGCTCGTTAATGAGTGTGTTACTATATAACGCTGCATTATTCACTATAAACAGGTCGTTACAGGGTCTGCACGCCATCGCCCAAACACAATCTCATTAGCACATGCATGAGGACGCGTCCCGGCAGCTGCATCAGCGATTAGCTTTAGCTGCAACAGAACAAGCAGCGTCAGCAAAAACGGTAATTATCACCACTAACGTGAACAGTCTTCCTCGTTTAATTATTCATCGGTCATCCGCTCGTTCTGCTGCCTCCATTCAGAACAACCATCATTATGAGGAGGAAACCTAGCCCAGTGTTTGTGTCTGTGTGTGTGTGTGTGTCTGTGTGTGTGTGTGTCTGTGTGTGTAGGTACATTTCCACTCTGCATACAGACTGAATCAGAAAAGGACTTACCTTTAATTTAACTCTTACATCTAGGCTGTAAGGACGTCTGGTTTCTTTTTGAGCCATGGTCCTCCCAATTTTTTTCCTTATAATATCTGAGTTTTCCCTGCCACTGTTGCCTCAAGTTTTCTCAGTTAGGGCTGTGGATCTAGAGATTTATATTCTCAGCTGTAATAAGTGCTATAGAAAGAAACTTGGCTTGACCTGTGGTGAGAGTTCTCCAGATTTAAGAGCAAGAGCATTCATCTCATCCTAGATGTTTACTTTAGAGCTTGATAAAGGTTTGATAAAGGAATCTTTTACCCATCAGCTATTGATAAATGACGGTTCTTAGGTCAGTGTTATCTGAGGGAGCAGAGAGAGGTCACCTCTCTTCAGTTTAGGCTTTTTAATGCTGAAATTCCTCCAGATTCTGAATGGTTTAATGATATTATGCTTAGGCAGAAATACTGTAAATGCACTGTACTGTACTGTAAATACTGAAATCCCTTCCAGTTTTTCTTTGAAGAACATTTTTTAAAAACATTTTCGGTGTTCTTCTGAACATCTGTACTCTTTAAAGTCTTCCCTGGATTTGACTTTTGTACCAAATCAGGATTAGAATCATTTGTTTGAAATCATATTGTTATTTCTATGATTTTTATGTCTTAAAGTGTTATTTCTATATCTCTTTTTAACAATGAAGCGTTGTCTGAAAGTGCCTATGGTAACAGTGCCAAGAAAAATCCCTAAATGTTGAAACTAAGAATGAAACTAAGTTTTGTAATTAATAAGTTGTATGTACACATGACTTTTTATTAACCAAAGCTTTTTATTCAGTGAAAGGAATTAAAATAAGGAAATGTGATTAAAATAAGGACCACTTTTAAAATTTGTTTTAATATGTCGATATTAACCACCTTCTCATTTTCTCTCATATTTTTAATGGTTCTTACCTGTCGTTTGTAAACTAGCTCCCCATATGGGGGGTAAGGACTGAGATATGAGCTTTAGGCCGTTTCGATTGAGATAAAGAGTGAGACAGACACAAACACGGCTATTTGTTAGCTTTACGGCTGCTCTTGACTCGCCGGCTGCCTTTGTTTTTTATAGGCACAGCGTGATAAGCCGCATGAACCCTGGTTCCTTTCTCGGCGGGTGGGGGCTCGTGGTATCTGAGGAGAATCTTGGAGTGAAAATAAAGACGCGCCGCTCGGATGCTCTCCACCTCCACCTCCACCTCCACCTCCTGCTCGCTAAAGGCTGAGATCTATCACACCATTAAGCGAGGAGAGAACTGCTCTGTTTTTGTTTCACTCCAAATAATCATCCTCTCAGACGCTGCAGCAGGTATCGACGTCTCCATTACAGGATGAAGGCCACACTCATCACCAGTGATAACATCTCAGCACCATAACAACCCGCTGATAAACAAACTCTGATGCAGCTTGATTTTTAGAATAAACGATGATATAGTGCATGTGTGTGTGTGTGTGTGTGTGTGTGTGTGTGGGTACAGTCTTTTTTTTTTTTTTAGAACTGTCCACTGAAAACATTTCGGCTCGATCCTGTATAAAGAGTTAAAATGGTTGAATTGTTTTGTTCTCTTTCTCACATCAGGGTTCAGCTTTCATTCATTCATTCACTATCTTCTGCTTAATCCACACGGGGTCGCAGGTCAGCCGGTGCCCACCCGGCAACTCCGGGCGCAAGGAACAACCCTAGATGGGGCGCCAATCCATCATAGGGCACATATACACAGTCATGCACACAGTCACACACTAAGGGCCACTTTAGAGACACCATTTAACCTAACACGCATGGGAGGACACCGGAGTACCCGGAGTAAACCCATACAGACACAGGGAGGACTTTCAGACTCCACACAGAAAGCACCCAGGCCGCTCCACCCTGGGATTGAACCAGGGACCTTCTTGCTGTGAGGCAGCGGTGCCACCCCACCGAACCCCCCGTGCTGCCCGGGCTCAGATTCATCTATTTAAAACCAGTAGAGATTTACAATTCTGATGTTGGTTTTGGGATTTTTCACTCACACTGAAGCAACAGACAGGCACAAAGCACTTTGTAAAATATATAAAAGAAGAAATTGAGAACATCAAACAAACTTGGGTTGGACTGATAAAAGCTTTCTTAAGAGAAAACTTGGAAAGGTTCTTTAAGACGTTCATATGAATTTTCATATGAAAAGCAATTGTCAAAAAATGAAGTGGTCTCAAACATTTTCTTAAGAAAATCTTGATGGTTTTCTGCATACAATTCGTTTGAATTCGGATTTACGGTTCTTGGTTACTTATGGTTTCGTTTAATCTACTCAGAGCAAAAACATCAACTGAGCTTTAAAAAAAAAAACCAAAAAGAAATAGACGTGATGGTGGAAGAAATAAACCAAAGGAAAGAAAAATCCTTCTGTGAGATCCACAAGAGACTCTGAAACCCGAAGATGAGTGTGATTCGATCGTTAGGTTAAGAAAACATTTAAGATCGTAACACTTTCAAGAATACCACCCAAAGAGTTACGAAAAAAAAACTAAATCGTTCTCAAGAACTCACTTGAAGGTTTTTTTGATTCAACATGAGAACAAACACACATTTATACATATTTAAGACACTTTCATATGAAAATTTGAACCCAAGTCGTGGTTAAAGCACCGCAGAATGATCCTCAGTGAATCCTCTACTCCCTCAGACGGCGTGCCACTTGAGCGTGTCCTTTACCAAAGTTTAAAGGTGTTCTTCTTATTCTCAGGAATAATGTCTAGGGGTGCGGGATACTGAAAACTTATATCTTGATATTTTCTTGATATATTTATTATTACTGATAATTAGATGATATTTTGGCGCATCTTGGGAATTCCAAAATCATTTGAACCCGTCTCTCAAACACCTAAATTGGCACTTTGTTTTTTGTCTGTCTTTAGTGACAGCGTTTACTACGTCTTTCATTATCCTGCTTTTCTTGCCTTAAGGGAATTTTTTTGCGGTGTGCTGAGTGTGTTTTTTTGTCTTTTGTGGCCTCCAAAATATGTTTTTTATCTTCATATTCCACGGAGGGTTTAGTTCCCAGATGGTGAAATAAGTTGCAAATCAGTAGCGCTGATGTCCAGTGTCCAGGGTGGGATACGAACCAGACAGGATCAGCATTGGGGATTGGTTTGTATTCTGATTCTGGAGAGGTCGTAATTGTGCCCCCAGAGTTATTTCCCTCAGTTATGCCCGAATGGGCCAGGTTTAGGGAAGCCCAAGCAGATCAGGGGTGCCCCCACATGACAACATTACAACCATCATTTCACTGTGATCTAGTTTTAACGAAGAGCAAGTCATATTTTAAAAATGAAATTACAGGTCAATAAAAATGCAGTGTAACTTTGCTGCTTTTGCAGGGCTGTGTTTGTTTCTTCTTTGTCTCCTCAATGGTCCTCCCAACCTCTAGGTGGCGATGTCTGTTGCAGGTGTGGCTCTTTGTACAGGGAACTTTGTGTTGTTTCTTTTGCATGTGTTTGAAGTGTAACAAGCAGTTGTTTTTTGCAGTGTTTGCAGTCAGTGCCTTATCTCCTGGTTTTATGTTCCGTAGTGTCAATTTTCTTGTACGCAATATAAAAATCATTTTAGTTTGTTTTGGTTAGCATTTTATACTGTTTCATTACAAATGTATAGGGTTTTAAATAAAAAAAAAGTAACAAGACTAAAATCTCTCTCAGTGCTTTGTAGACAAACTATGTGACCATCGATCTATTTCTAGCTTCGCTTTCGTAACCAAATCATTCCTGAGCGTTTAAGGGTTTTGGGATGAGGCTCAAGCCGTTCTGCTGTACATTCAGGGGAACTCGGAGCCAAGAATAACTGCTGATGTGAGAATATTTAAATTCAGGAAGGTTAGCGAGCAGAATGTTGAATAATAAAGCTGTGCGTGAGCTCGGCGCTGAATATAAATGCATAAAAACCTCTTGACTCCCTCAGAAACCGTTCCACCTGATCACTGATAACTGATCAGCCGACCCTCGGGATTTCTCCCATTGTGTCTCATGACCGGGGTGTATTTATATCCTTTTGTTTGCAGTGAGTCTTTGCGAACTCTATTGTGCGTCCATGATGATGGAGGTTCATTGAGGACTTTCCATTCAGAGTATGGATCAAATATCTATATCAGTTAGTTCCTGTAACTACTCACAAATGCAAAGCATGGATATTTCGTATGGATACGGAAATGTATTATAATAATAATAATAATAATAATATAATCCACCGCTTCAAAAAAGGAAAATAGCAACCGTTTATTGTATCAGTTTCTTTATTCTTTTTCCTTTCCTCCTTTTCATAACTTTGGTCTGAAAACAAACCCAAAAAGAACATTTATTGTGGAAGATCCCATCATTACACACAAGCTCAAATTAATTTACCTTTAGACCTTCATTCAACTTCTTGTTGTCCCTCAAATAATCCCTCAAAAACTAAGTTTATAAGTTTAAGTTTCCATTTTGACCCACAGCCCGTCCCAGAATTCAGTAAGCCAGCTCTAAGGGTTGAACACCAGTCCCTCACGGGAAGCCGTAACCACGTCCTGCAGTCATGTTGCAGGTTCAATTCCAGATCCTCAGGAGCAGCTGTTTCTAGGTTTGTGGTCGGGAGTGCACTCTTCAGTGCTATCTGGTGTGTATTGTTTTGATTTAATGTGTCTGAGTGATTAAAAAACATACCAGACATTTGAATTTTTTTCATTTTTTAAATAAAAATTTAAAAATTCAAAAATGAAGTCTTACACTTTACTCCATCTACAAGAGCCAAAATAAACCCAGACCACGACAAAGACAGAGGAAAAATGAGCTCCTGCTCATAAAGCGAAGCTGAGAATAAACCCTGACTCATGGATGTCTGACTTAAAAAGCAGAAGTCATATTAATTTTACTCGGGCTTAGTAGAAATGAGTTGTCTGTTCTTAGAGAGGTCGTTAAAGATCATGGTTCCTCTGAGAGCCTAGAAGAAACTCAGGCTCTCACTTATGATTCGAGAAAAGAGACGAAGCAGAAGAAAAAAAACAAGATGCTTTCTTTATTCCCCGCCTAATTTGTGTCTCCAAGGCAGCTGCCAATGTTAGCACCAGCTCTCCCTCTCTCTCTCTTTGTTTCTCTCTCTCTCTTTTTCTCTCTCTCTCTGTCTCTCTCTCTGTGTCTCTCTCTCTGTCTCTCTCTCCATTTCTGTCTCTCTGTCTGTCTCTCTTTATTTCTCTGTCTCTCTCTCTGTCTCTCTCTCTGTCTCTCTGTCTGTCTCTCTTTATTTCTCTTTCTCTCCCTCTGTCGCTCTCTCTTTTTCTGTCTCTCCCGCTGCCTCTCTCTGTTTCTTCCTTTCTCTCTCTTTCTCTCTCTCTCCCGTTCTGTCTCTCCATCTGTCTCTCTTTGTTTCTTTTTCTCTCCCTCTGTCTCTCTTTTTCTGTCTCTCCCGCTGCCTCTCTCTGTTTCTTCCTTTCTCCCTTTCTCTCTCTCCCCCTCTCTCTCTCTCTCTCTCTCTCTCTCTCTGTTGACTAGAGCTCTGTGTGAGCAGTGAATCCATTATTCCGGCGACATTTCGATTCAATTATTAGAAGGCTAATAATCTGGCTGAATTGATTGTTCGCTGCGTCTCGAGCCAAATGCTGACACTGTGCGAAGTGACACGGAGACTCCCTCCTGCCTGGGAAAGCCTTCAAGAGGTGCAAATTAATTATAAAAATACTGTCACTTGCCTTATAAATCAAACCTAACAAGCATCATATTGTCTAAACTAACAGTTTAACTACACCTGAGTGACTTTTCCAGACAATACTCAGGACAAGGTCGCAAAAAAACAACCTAATTCTAAGTAACGTGACTGGGTAACTTTCAAATGATTTGAACAAGGAGAAGAGGAGAGACAGACAAAGTTAGGACGAGATGATAAGAGATGATTGAGAATCAGAGTATCACAGGACCAAATGCGGCCATGAGCGAATAGGAAGACAGAATGGAAAGAATAGGAGAGAAGAGAAGGAGGGGAAACTGAGAACCAGAAGGAACAAGAGAAAGTAAACGAGATCAGGAGAGTCTCAGAGGAATGTTGATAAAAATAACAAGTGGCTGAGAGATGATGGGAATGAGTGAGAAATTGAGAGAAAGTGGTTCTCACTCTGAGATGAAGTGAGAAAGAAGGAATCACAATGAACGAGACCCACTGAGATAGAATAAGAAAAAAGAACGGAGCAAGATTCAAGATGTTTTAAGAAGAAGATTTCAATTAGGAGAAGACAGAGAAAGAATAAATCGTAGATACTGAAAGTAAGACATGATTAAAACAGAATAAAAGGACTGAAAGACAAATGAGACTGAAGAGAATCAGCGGGAACAAGTTAAACTGAGACATAATGAGAAAAAGAGAGAGAAAGAAAGAGAAAATGAGATTTGTAAAGACTTAAATGAGAAGAAGAGAGACTGAGCAATAATAAAAGAAGACAGGGAGAGTGGTAAGAGAATGAGAAGACATGAGAGAGACTGAGACAGAGTGCAGTGAATATGAGCCAAAGTGAGACAACAAGAGACTGAGAGGAAACTGAATATCAGAATGAAAGAGAGAACGAAAAAAAGTGTTTCTCACCCTGAGATGAAAGAAAAAAAGAAAACAAAGGTGAACAAGGCTAAAGAAGCAACACATAAGCGACTAGACAGAAAATCAGGAGTGAGACACACTGAGACACAATGTGACAAGAGCAAGACATGAGAGGGATATCAGAGATTAGATGAGGTGGACAGAGCGAGGGTAAATGAGATACTGAAGGATAAAAGGGGCGAACAAGGCCTCTAACAAAACTAGAAAAACACTACTAAAATTTGGGATAAAAAACTCAAATGTTTCCCAAGACACTCCCTGTTTTGCAGACACAGAACATTAAGGACATTATTAACACTCTAAATGACGTCCAGTTTTATCTCGATGAGGAACTAAAGGATTTTATTTCAGATTTTTCTTTTCTGCAGAATGATGCTCTGGACTAGATGGACTAGGTCTCTGCACTTATATCTTGTGGGATTATGTAATATATTATGGGATACGACGGGGTATCTTGGACCACCCCTCTATTAGGTCCCTGTGAATGTTATCAGTTCTAAACAGATCTAATGAGGTTTGGTGGCTCTGAGCAGCTCTAATGAAGCAGAAGATTTAAAGATAGATTTTAATCTGATCTTATAACGGCACGGTTTGGGAACGGCTCGAGGTTTAACCTCTGACACCACACAGAAACCTAATCATACCGGCCTCTGTGTGTGTGTGTGTGTGTGTGTGTGTGTGTGTGTGTGTGTGTGTGTGTGATACAGACACAATTTAAACTACTATTTATATCCAAAATGTATTAATATAAACCCAGAAGATTATAAAATCACTTAAACTTAACCTTCCAACTGTTTATGAACAAAATACAAACCCACAATCTGACTACATACCCAAAATGCACAACCACATAATTCAACTATACAACCACACAATGTAACCCAACAAAATATAAAAAATACAAGCATACATCGATCTATGTACTCACAACTGCAGTGCTCAGTGTATGTACCCAGAAAATAATCACAAAACACAACTGTATATGATCAAAATACAATTACACACTCAAACTACAGACCCACAAAACCGTACAATTAAACTACACAACCATATAATACATCAAAAATCCAACTGCACAAAGACAAAATATAACCTTACAATTCAATTACTCGCCCACCAAACACAACTACACAAAATGCGGCTGCATACCCACAGAATATAGCCGCGCAACTCTCCAATACACAACCACACACAACGACTATCCACATAGCCCATTTAATGACCTGATGCAGCATAAAGCTATAGATATTTAGGATTTTATTTTAGATGCTCATTTTTATTAAATGGACATTTTGTCTCAGTTCATATAATCTTGTCTCAAGTTAATTCACTTTGCCTTATTATGTTTTAGTTCTGTATTTTCTGTAAAGAAGCGTTTCAGGTTCTCAGGTTCTCATTTAACCCCGCTTTGTCTCTTTTTTGTCTCAAAACCTCATTGTCTCGGTTCACGACCAAGATTTTATAGAGCTTTAGTGTTATATTTCAGTTGTATTTCAGTTCAGTATTCCCTTATATGAACATTTAAGTTCTTCAGATTGTCTCACTTTGTGAGAATCTCATGAATCTTCAATTATTGGTTTGGTTTGCTATGATATTTTCCAAAAGAGAGAGAAAAGATTGAGAGAGAGAGAGAGAGAGAGAGAGAGAGAGAGAGAGTGAGAGAGAGAGAGAGTGAGAGAGAGAGAGAGAGAGAGAGAGAGAGAGAGAGAGAGAGAGAG
>JAUZST010015675.1:0-10106 GCA_034779995.1 Parotocinclus haroldoi | reverse complement strand
AGCTTTGTTACTTTGGTTCCAGCTTTCTGCAGGTCATTTACCAGGTCACACAGTGTAGTTCTGGGATTTGTGCTCACCGTTCTCTTAATCAGCTTGACCCCATGGGATGAGATCTTGTGTGGAACCACAAATTGAGGGAGATTATCAATGGTCTTGTATGTCTTCCACTCCTGTCCATCCATTCCTGGATTTTTTCTTAGTTTGTCTCTCATAGTTGAAGTGTACCTATGATGAAAATTACAGACCTGACTAAAGTGTCTGACTAAATACTTTATTTTACACTAATGTGATTGCAGGATTCTTTCAGAAATGTACATTAGAACAAAATATGCTGCCTTTGATATGTCATCTTTTCCCAAGATGTCTGTTAAGAGTGGCGAGAAGGAATTACATTACAAAGTGAGTGTTTTTTTATGTGTTGCCAGTTTGAAATGCAGGATTTGACTGGATATTAACAAAAAATAAGTTGCTGGCATGCAGTTCAGTGTTGAGACAATGATCTAGTTTAGGTCAAAAGGCATTTGCATTACTGTGTCAAGTTTAGTCCAGTAAATTCCTCTGACTCTTCCACCAACTTATAAGCAATAATAGGATTTACAACTAGTAATGGAGTTAGGTTTTATCATAGGAACACTTCAACTGTGAGAGAATCTAAAAATTCTGGCTTTCACAGATCTGATAGTTTTTCTTTAAGAAGCCTCTCATTATCTGTATTATTTGCACCAATTTGAAATTCTTACTTGTATAAAAGACACCTGTCCACAAAATCAATTAATCACCCTCCAACCTCTACACCATGCCCAAGACCGTGAGAGTTGTGTAAGGACATCAGGGACAAAATCGTAGACCTGCACAAGGCTGGGATTGGTTACAGGACCATAGGCAATCAGTTTGGTGAGAAAAACAACTGTTGCCATAGTTATAAGAAAATGGAAGAAACATTAAACAAGATGACTGCCAGGTTTTCTCAGTATGGGGCTCCATGCAATTTACCATCTTGTGGGGTAAGGATGATTTTGAGAAAGGTCAGGAATCAGCCCAGAACTACACGAAATGACCTGGGACCACAGTCTCAAAGATGACCACTAGTAACACACACTATGCCGTCATTATTTAAAATCCAACAGGGCATGCAAGGTCCCAATGCTAAAACCAGCAAATGTCCAGTTTGTTGTCATGTTTGAAGTTTGCTAATGACTATCTGGATGATCCAGACAAGCCATAGGAGAAGGTCATGCAGTCAGATGAGAACCGAAATAGAGATTTTTGGTATGAACGCCACTTGCTGTGTCTGGAGGAAGCAGAAGGATAAGAGTACTGTTTCAACTGTCAAGCATGGGGGTGGAAATATCATACTTTGAGGGTGATTTTCTGCAAAGGGGACAGGATTACTTCACCGTATTGTAGGGATGATGGATAGTCATGTATAATGGGATTTCCTAAGAGCATTGAAGGTGGGTTGTGGCTGGGTCTTCCAGCATTGCAATGACCCAAAACACACAGCCAGGGCAACTAAGCAGTGTCTCGGTTCGAGGTTCTAAAGTGGCCTAGCCAGTCTCCAGACCTGAATTCAACAGAAAATATTTGAAAGGAGCTGAAATTGCAAACAAAGGTTTCTCTACCAAATATTAAGTAATGTTTTTCTATTGTATCACATACTTATTTAATGTAATAAAATGCATTTTTTAATACATTTTGTCTCAATTAAAGATCTCTCCATTCTTTGTAGGTGGGCAAACATGCAAGTGTACAAGTGTGCAAGTGTATCAAATACTTATTTTCCGCAATGTATGTCCTACTTTCATCCCCCTCACAAGTTTCTCCTTCCACAGTCGCGACTAATTAAATCCTTAATCTAGGGTGACCTACACTAGTGTAGTAATATGATAAAATATGTTATATGGAGTGTGTTATGTCAAATTAATAACTCATCTAGGTCAACTGTTCATTTCATATTTACCATAGGAAAATGATTATAAGAATAGCTAGGACATCTGGGACACAGTCTTTTTGACATTGTCTCAACTGCATTCAACATGGACGAGAGCCATTATATACATTGTTGTAGTAAAGCCTCACTTAAATGTTTGTTTCAGCATGTGAGAAAAGTCTTAGAATTGTAGAGGAAATTGCACAAAAAATAGGAAAAAGACCAAGAACACATTCAGATATTTTTAAAATCTACACTGCTCACAAAAACTAGAGGATATTTCATTAGGTTCAATTTTTTGAGCAGTATATTAATACTAATCTAACAATATGGCTAGCTATTTTGAGATGTTGTTTTGGCTACTTAGTTTTCCTAATGTATTACTATTGAATATTTTTGTGTTCGATTCGGTATTTGGTTCTTGCTTTGTTGTACATGAGACATTCCAAAAGTACTGTATATGCTTTACAGTTTAAAACTGTTCCATGTTTGAAATATTTAGAATTTTATTTTTCAGCTTTCCACTATTAAGCCACTGTAGTGTTTTTTGCTTTGGTGGTCGGTCTTGGGTTATAGTCATGCTGGAAGGTGAATGCTCAAATTCAGCTATTTAGCAAAAGGTTTTCTTTGAGGAGACTGCTTGTACTTGGCTGCAATTTCTATGTTGTCTTATTTTTCAGTTGTTTTTTGTTTTTTAAGATTATTTGTGTGTGCAGCTCATTTTCGTTCATAGCTTCCTCAGGGTTTGGTCTTTCTATGTAGAAGCGATGCTGGTCATTTTAATTCATGTTGATGCTGCTTAATGCAGGAAGTTGGTGGGTGCAGTCTTGGTTTGTTAGTTCTCATTGCTTGCTTTAAAGCTGGTAATTAATTATTCATGAACAGTTTAACAGTTGAACAGTTTAATTCTGGTTCTACACTGATGCTTGGAGTCCTTTGTTATTTTTCTGTTTATTTTCTGTCAATCTCCTTGCACTGATTCATGGTTATTAATGCTTTTTAAAATACTTTTTTTTTAATGTCGAAGCGAATTGAATGAAACTTTACTTTGTACCTTTTTTTAAATGGTTCTCCACCTGTGGTAAATTTAGTTGGATATGATTTGGAAAGAAAGAGCCATCTGTGTCTAAATGGTGGGCAATGAGACTGTGGAAACTTTATGTTAAAATTATAGTAATTCTGGAGCAGACTGTAAATATGTGTCATAATCACTTTTTCTGATTTGACTTTGTATTAGAAGATTTGTGGTTCCCAACAATAGGAGCCTATCTGCCATTCACTGAGTTCAGGTAGAAGCATACACGGGTACATGGTAGGTTTCTATAACAGCACCACTTCCCCAGCAATGCCCAAGTCCTCAGCAACTGCTGTTTCCAGCAGCTGGCCCTTACATTTGAGGCCAGGTGAGTGCAAAGTTATTTATTAGGTAGAGCTGCCAATGGAATGGAAAAGCAGAAAAGCTCTATGCCTTTCTCGGTCTTGCTGAATCAAATAACCCAAAAGCTAAACAAGCCTGCCTTGGTAGCTTTCTCGAAGAATTGATTGACAATTGACATTGGCCATATTAAAGGCAGGCTGAAAATGTGAATCGTAGCTTATATAGTAATGGCATTTGGCAAATCGTGTCCATCCACGTACACGAGTTCCCACATAGAAGCAGATTAACCAAACATTTACAGTCCCTTTGGAGTTGTGTTCAAACTTTGTATTTTTTATTACACTGAGATTTACAAGCTTTACAAAATCCAGTGAAACAAACCATTTTTATAATGCAAACAATATACAATAGTGATCTTCGAGTACAGAGTAAAGGGTTCTAACAGTATGTTAAGAAACAGATGCACTATAGTTTTGTAGAACTTCTTCACGGTGTCTCTCTGTCATGTGTACAGGAGACACCAACAGCCTGCAGGAGGTCATTTTTGTAGGGCTCTGGCAGTACCAGTCCAGTTCCTTCTTGCACAAACAAGTAAATACCAGTCCTGCTGCGGAGTTAAAGTCCTTCTACGGCTTTGTCCAGGTCTCCTAGAGTAACTGTTTGTCTCCTGGAATCTCTGTCATATTGTATAATTATAAATATTCATATAAATTATTCCAAATGATCCTTTTTCGTTAAGATATCAGCATCTGAAAAAAAATGATGAAAATGATCCTAACCCATTCTTGCCTAATCACTGTATGGAGCTGATCGCAGTTGCTGGGTTCTTGTTTATCCACCCTCTTTTTGAGGATTGACCACAGGTTCTCAATGAGATTGAGATCTGGGGAGTTGGGCCCAAAATTTAAATGTTTTGTTCACCGATCCACTTGATTTATCACTTTTTCCTTGTGACATGGTGCTCCATCATGCTGGAAAACTCTCCAAACTGCTCCTGGATTGTTGGAAGAAATTGCTCTTGGATAATGTTTTGATACCATTCCTGATTCTTAGCAGATGTGAGTGGGTCATTTTGTAGTCCTGAAGTACAGTGGCTTAAATGAAGTCATTTTTGTGGCTTTTTTAATAATCATTTTCATGGCAGGGAATGGCTTTGCAATTAATTGCAATTCATTTGATCACCCCTCACAGTCTAGAGTTAATACAAAAAGGCACCATAAAAACTGATGCATCAAACTTTGTGAAAACCATAATTGGTGGCATTCTCAAAACTTTTGGCCATGACTGCATATGCACACACCCCGATAAGGATTAACATTATGACCACCTCCTTATTCCTACACTAATTGGCCATTTTATCAGTTTTTATAGAAGCACTTTGTAATTCTACAATTTCATCTACCATATTCATCTTACAAATGTAAAGTCAGATACAGCAGCTCATGTTGTTGCACAGCTTGTCTTAGTCCTCTAATCCTTCCTCATTGCTCACAGGACGCTGAATACAGGATGTTGTTCGCTCAGCATGTTTGATAGGTGGAATATCTTCTGTTCAGCAGTAACACTTCGGTGTTTAAATCAATCAAGCATTGATGGGACCAGCTGGAACTCCAGCTTCTGAAACCCTGTGCAGAATCTACAGACGTGAGAAAAAAGTGTGCTGCAAAACACCATATGGAACCGGTTTGCCTCGGTGCTCAACCGTATCTCATCTTGTATCTAGGTGGCCCAACAGCGTCCTAGAGCCGCCTTTTAATTTACAGGGTGTGTCTTCTTAAAATGTAATAAGCTTTAAAATAGAACTGATTTACTTCTTGAAATGTAATTTTATATAACCGACAGAACTGACTTTTACTTTGGTGTGTTTTTAAAAAAGAGAAGAATATTGCTTTGTAACCAAGATCCAAACTGACCTCTTGTTAAGTGATAAAGCCCTTCCATGAATAAAAAAAAACTGACTTATGATGAAGTTTGTTGTGTCCATCCTGCCAGGTGTGTATTATGTTTCATGTGTATGAAATATACTGTTGTCGTCTGTACAGTGACATATCAAATGGTCAAACAGGTGAGTATTCGCCTCTACTGCTTTGGAAAAATTACAGGTAGTTCTGCTCCAACCAATTCCATTAGTAACCTCCTAATTACATACCTGCAGGCAATTAAAGTGTAACGTGCACACACATACACACACACACACACACACACACACACACACACACACACACACACACACACACACACACACACACACACACACATAAAATAGAAAATATTTCATTAGGGGACACTTGTGAGCAGTTAATCAACATGCACAGATCTTGTGTTTTTTCAAAATTATATAAAAACTATAAAAATTCAATCCTTGGAAAAAAAAGCCTTTTAAAAAGCCTTTTAAATCATGTTTGGAGGTTAACAAAAGGAGACAAAAAACTCAAAAAGACAACGACCCTAACCAAGCAGAGAAAACTACACAAAACTGAGTCAAGGCCCAGAACTCAATCCAACTGAGAGTGAATATTTACATTATACACATTTAATTATGATTACTGCTTCTCTTACTCAGTGATTTAAACATTAAAATGATTTTAAACTTTAGCTTTCAACCAATGCTTTATCAGACATTGGGACATATTTATTACCTTATTACCTTATATATTACCTAATAAGGGGATTTAGCATTAACATTTAATTGTATGTAATTAAACAAAATTGTCAGAGCACAGTACTAGGTGAAATCAGGGACTTGATGTAAAACAGATCAGGCAATGTTTTATGGGACAACTGTCCACAAAACACAATCTATGGTACCATGCTGCGTTCAGGCACGATAGCCTGATTAATGAAAATTGTAAAAGTAGTTATGGTTACATTTTTCACTCGTTTTATTCCAGATAATCATCCACAAAAAAAATCTGAATCACCTTATGGTAATTGGTAAGCAAGTTGCTCTGAAGCAATATTGCACCATAATGGAATTTCATTCCATTTCAATTTATATGTGACTTTTTATTAAATATGAAATGTACCATACATAAAAACTAAATAAGTTTGTTTACTTATGCTTATGTCTGCTTGTGTTTGGTTCAGGAAACTGATGTTTTCAATAAATATGTTTAGTTTTTTTTTCCTGTATATAAATATGAAATGTTTATACTCATTCATTATGTCATGATGCCTTGAGGCAAGAAATGTGAATATAAATAAACGTAAAAACAATGAAAATGTTTATTTATATTGTCTAAACATGAGGAATACATTTTTACTCCTGTATATTAGAGAGGGTTAAATGTTAGTTGTACGATGTAGTACGATGTATAGCGTGTAGCCTGTTTACTACACGACTTTCTTTTACTGGTTCATTAACCGGTAGGGGAAGCACTGTCTAATTTCTGTTTATTCGTTCTAATAAATGTACTGTATAAATGTGTGTTAAGTTTTTGCTCACTAAGTGAAAGAAGTTGATACATCTGATTTAATTTACCAGAAGATAATCTGCTGTATTGTAGAACTTAAATGAGCTTTTGGTACTTCCTTATTGAATAGTGTTGACTGATTAACGATTTCACACCTCAGAATAAGTTGCTGAATGAATATAGTTCAGATCCAGATACAGTCTATATATAGTTCTACATCTCCAAGACATGATCTTCTAATCAGTAACATAAGGAGATGAAAAGGAGTGCTGGCTGTAGTGAATGGTGCATTTAGAAGCCCTGGAATGGATGGTGGTGATACTATGGTTCAGTTTGATTACATTATCACACCACTCACTCGTTTTCTTAAATTAAAGGTGGTGAGATCAAATCCCAAACGTGGATAACTCCCGTAGACTCACTGAAAAATTCTCTCAAACGCTGTATTTGCTTGGCATACAGTACTGTGCAAAAGTCTTAAAAGACTATTAGATTTGATGTATTAGCGAACGCCTAGTCAAAAGACACCACCTTTAATTTCAGAAACAAAAAGTGACAAATCTGAAAACCCCAGCAAGTTATGGCTGAGGGGGCCTATCTTCTAGGCTATGGCTGCCATTTTGAAAGCCGCCACATTGGACCAAAGGCAAGTTTTTTTCAATAGGGGTAATGTAGCATATCAAAGTAGACCAGAATTGTCTCAGAAATTGATTTGTAATATCTCTTGTGGTTCAAGTTATCAACACAGAAGGTTCAAAGCTTTTGGAAGATGGAATTGACGTTGTCCTGTGACTTTTGATTCACCCTGTAGAAAGACCATACTACTGTTGATGATTGGACCCTTGAACACTGAACTTGCATTCATCCACTGATCTTCATTCCAAACCTGAGTTTTAACATGTTTTAGGCTGAGGTCAGAACTGAACCGTTTCCACTTGTGCCACCGTGCTGTTCTGTCTAATTTGTCTAATGTTTGCACCTGGATATTATCAGCACTTGTCCATCCACTGTGCCTCATCCAGCATGAAACCAGTACTGCCCAGTTTAAACCAGCAGCAATGACAATCAAAAACCAGCACAGATGTGCCTGCCATATGAAGAAATGGAAATAAGCTCCCTAGATAAAAACAATTGTTACTTTGTGTTTGAGGTGGTAGTAACTTCAGGGATCCTGCAGATGGCAGTGCATGAGGATTATCAGGCTTACTATAAATCACTATAGTGTGTGTAGACAGAATTAATAAATTTAGAAGAGGTGGTACAGTGCAGTGACTCTTGTTCGATGTGTGGACAATGGACAAGGCAGATGTTAATGATCAGCAAAAAAGGAGCGATATGAATATATTTGGGTGTTCTAATGGCCATAATATAAAATAAGTCCCTGAATGTGCAGGGGTACTGAAGCGTACGATTATACGGGTCTAATAGCAGTGGCAAAAATCCCAGTCTACAGAAAATTCTCATCAGAATTCATGGATATATTACACAGTCTCAGGTGCATTTTAGTTACAGGTAACTAATGCTTTGTCTTGTGATTATATAAAGCAGGCTGATGTACTGAAGTATCAATATAACCTGCTAAGTGAGCAATGTGGAAAAAAAAAAACTATGCTGCACCGGCAAAGAAAACATCTACACAAAAACAACTAATCTTCATTATGTAATACACAACCATCAATAATCACAGCAGACTGAGGATTTGTTTAGACAAGTTTGATGTTGAACTGTAAATGTGTTAAATGAAGCTAGTGGAAAGGTCATTTGCTATTAGTGGCTTCACATTTCTGGAGGTTAGGAAACAAACGCAGCACTGTGCAGTTAATGCACTCAGATCTACTTTATTATAGCTTTATTATAGCTTAACCTTACCATATAACCAATGCTTGTAGAAATATCAAGTATGTATATCCACACAGGGATAAATAAAAGGGGTAAACCATGTTGTTTTACTTATCATACAATGTTCTTACATTTTCGTTTAGATTTTCTCAAGTTTCTGTTCCTACACAGCTGTAAATGTAACAAAAACAAAAAAAAGGTTGCCACCTCTGTTAAGTCACTCATAAGCTCTATGCTATTATATGGACAGGTGTTTAAACGGTGCACCGTTTAACATCCACATTACATGCTGTGGAACAGGAGATTGACTGAAACGGATATTGCCCAGACATTACCGTAGATTAGATACTTGCACATAATGCCTTATAATATGAAATAAAACACAATTTAAAAATATTTAGTACAACACAGCTCTGTACAATACAGTAATTCTTAGCTTTGTATCTTTTACACAACTTAAAAACAGTAGAAAAACAAAAGCAACATTAACATTGATTTCTGCCTGCAATTCTCTTTTCTGTCAGCAGGTGTCCCAAGGGTTCGCTCACATAGTTTTCTGTCATTCACAGGACAATAATCTGTATGTATGACAGACATTATTTCACACCATAATTCTTAAGACCTCTGTAATTATAGTGAGAGGATGCTTGTTAAAATATACAATTTTAGTATACTCTTCACATTACTGTTTTCAGTTTCAAATACAATAGTCTATATATTAGTATCTTTTATTTAAATATGTTCTCTTTTTATTTAGCTTCTATTTATTTAAATGATTAATATAAAATTATTGAATAGGTAACTTATGTTAATTAGGTTAACTCTTACATATCTAGGTTGGGTCCTAACAACGTTTATTCCTTGACACTGTTGTCCTAGGCTTGCTCAGTTATAGCTGTGGAAAAATGTATATTTGTAAATCTGCTTTGTAAAATCCCCATATAAATACATTTGGTGTGCAAGTTCTTTGTAAATGTTGATTATTTACAGTGTAATACAAAAGTACAAAAGTTTGGACAGCCCTGAGTAGATGCCATATTGTTATTTAAAATGTCAAAATACAGCTTTCTTTGGGGAACAAAATAAATAATTAAAACAAACATGTTAGTTAGGTCATGGCATTACCAGACATTCATTTGGAAAGGTATGTGACAAATTTTCATCAGTATTGTCAAATTAAGCAGAAATTCTTTAGAGAATGTTATTATTTTTAAGAAGGTGTTGTGTTTGGGTTATTATCACGTCACTGACAGGGATGCCCAAAAAATTATATTTTGTACTAACTTTTAAAACAACAACAACAACAACAACAACGAACTAACAAAAACATGCAGAGCTTGCAAGGCCCTCGTCTGCAAACACGTAGTCTGAGACAAAACTAGTAGATGAAAGAGGGTGTCAGAGTTTAGTCATTTAAAATGCTGTTTAGTGTGTGGTCACACTAAGCTGTTGTAACTGACACATCCTTCCATTGCCTTGTAACCACCACAAACCCACAATAAGTGGCTCTCTCTCTCTCCACTGTATCTGGAAACACTGTAAATCA
>JAUZST010015674.1:0-10107 GCA_034779995.1 Parotocinclus haroldoi | reverse complement strand
GCTCTGTCTGCTTTTTACGAGGGGTGAAAGTAACAAACTTTTCCCCAAAGGACTCTCTACTTTTTTTTTTTTTTTTTTTTTTTTTCAACTGACAGTATATCTAACAAAAATTGAGATCTTTTCCACGGGGAACGTGGCGTTTCCATGGCAACCGCTATGTTGGGAAAACGCCGAAACATCCTTGAAGAATTTCAAGCTGTTTATTTACGAGGGGTGAAAGTAACACACTTTTCCCAAACGAATCTCTACTTCTTTTTTTTTTGTTGTTTTTCTTTAACTGACAGTAAATCTAAACACATCGAGATCTTTGCCACAGGGAACGTGGTGTTTCTATGGCAACCGCAATTTTTTTTTTTTTTTAAACGCCGAAATATTCTTGAATGGTTTCAAGCTGTTTATTCGCATCTCTGTCCATTTCAATGTGGACAGAGGGGCCTATAGGTTGGGTTAGCATTATCGGTGGTGTTCGCTAATGCTAATGCTAAAGCTGATGCTGGCGTAAAAAAAGCTCGCTCGCGTTTTTTTGTTTGTTTTGTTTTGTTTTGTTTTTATCCGTGCTCCACCACGAAGCTCATGGTGGTGCCGTCAAAAGAGGGCGGGGCCACGATGCGCGGGCCTTGCTGTGACGTGATGCTGATGAGCGGTTGAGCCCCGGCCATCGTCGTGCACGCCCTCGCACCGGCCGTGTCGCCGTCCGAGGACACCGAGGGGGAATGTGGTGGGGCGAACGCCGGGGGGCAGACGACGTACGCGGCCGGACTGAGCGCCACCGGCAGCGGGATGTCCATATAGCCCGCTCCCTCGGGGTAGTAGAGTCTTTGTGTGACCGGCTGTAGGGCGACGGGCGTGTCCACCAGGTAGCACTGGCCCGTCACGGGATCCAACAGGAGCTTGCGTTGCGTGTTCGAGGCTTGCGAAGGGTCCGTGGGCGGCGTGACGCGGACGACCTGAGCAGCGGGCGCCGCATGCTGAAACGGCAGCGCCGGGCACGCGGGAGACCACGATTCGGTTACGACGGGTGAGCGCTGGAGAGGCGGGCGCGGCTGTAGATTAGGGGCGGCGCTTTGGTCGAACCGTCGGCCCTCTGGAGGGCGTGGCTTAATCGGGATGGTCAGATAGTTTTCGGAATCGGTGACAGGGCGCTGCTGGGTTTCGGTGGACGTTAAAGATCCGGAATTCCCGCTCGGGATTCGCCCGTTACCCTCGCCTCCAATCCGTTCCTCCGTCCGGGTTTTGGACGGGCACTCCTGAACCACGCTGGCCGTCTCGTCCTGGACGTTGGACGCCCGCTGGGTTTCATGGGCGTCCGGCGCGTTGGCAGATGTCTTAAAGGTGTCCGTTTTGGGCATTTCGCGGAACAGCGGACACCCAGAACTGAGGATGATTCTCTCGCCGTCGCCTGCTTGCTCCTCACTGGTGATCAGTGATAACACGTGGCTGTCTGTCACTGGGCGTGGCGCTTCTGTCTTCCGCCTCCACTCGTTACGGTCGAAGACATACAGCTGCTCCATGGTCTTCACCGCCGCTTTGATCTTTTCAAGCGCCGCCTGATTGGTGAGTTTACACTCCACTCTCTTGTCGCCGCCGCCGCCGCCGCCGCCTTCGCCTGGTTTTTCCACTTTCCACCTCACCGTCTTCACCTGGACGTCCTGCGGGTCGCCGAGAGCCTGCGACTTCGCTGCCAGCTTTGGTGACGATCTGTCGCTTTCTCCGTTGCTCCGTTTGTTGACGCTGTTTGTGTTCACCGACTGGCACTTGATCACCATTGGCACCGGGCACGCTCTTTGGTCTTCCTTGTCCTTCTTAATGGAGTCTGGCTCTTCGGGCAACGCCACCAAGCCGCTTTTACTGTCCCCGCTGTCCACGGGCACGAACCTATATGAGCTTTTGACCAGCTTGCGGACGTCTCGCACCTGATGGATCGGCGTTTGGAGCTTACACCTGCTATCTCGGACGTCCCGGACTGTAAAATGCGGCACCTTTTCGCTCAGGTGTGTTTTAGCTGGGTCCGGGGTGGTTTTGGCAAGCTTCGGCGTCAGAAGGCTGGCGATGTCGAACTCGTGCTCGCCCTCGTTCTCCTTGACGCTGCGCAGGCGGATCTTGATCTCCGGGGGCCTGGTTGAATCGTCCACGGCGCTTGGCATCGTTCTTTCGCTTAATCCGTCCGTGGTGTCCTTGTCCTTGGGAAGGAAATGTGAGCCCGGAACGAACAAGTGGGACATTTTAGTCGCCTTGCCATTTGTAGCCGTTACGCCTTCTGCCTTCCCATCCGTCAGCTCCGACGGAGCAGCCGTTCCCGGTGTGGCATCACTTCCGGCAGGCACCCGAGAGATGACCTCACACTCGCCGCCTTTGGCATTTTCCGTCGCTATGGCATCACCCTCCTGTGCAAGTGGCTCCTGGGGTTTCGCCTCCTTCGCCTCCTTGACCACCTCCTCTTCGTGAGAAACGGCATCCACAAGCTCCTCTACGGAAACCGCCGAGCGTCCGGATTCCGTTTCCGAGGTCTCCACGTGCCAAACCTTGCACCCTGCGGCGTCTCGATGGGGCGAGGGCGCTTGGTTCGCGTCCCGCCTCTGGCCACGCTCCGTTTTGCGCTCTTGCTCGAAGCGCATCTTTTTCGAGAGGACGTTTTTCAGCAGGCTCGAAGCAAACACCGCACCGCACTGCTCTCGCGTCGCCTCGCAGCCCCTCTCGGCCCGGGTCGGGCCTGGGTGTCCGGTGCATTTTTCCCGCCTCTCGCGAGCAGTCAAAGGATCCGCCCTGGCGTTGCAGGTGACGCTCGCCCTCAGCTGGGTTGATCTGTATTCAGACGTGGCTACACCGGTTTGGAGAGTCCTCACTTCAGCGAGGGAGCTCCTGGTTTGGCCCTCTGCGGGCTTTCTCATCTCCAGCGAGCGCGCGGAGCTTTGCCGCTCGCCTCCCTGCGCGACGTAATTCCGACAGTCGAAATCCACAAACGCGGACCACTTGTTCATGCTCGGACCGTGCTCGGAAACCGAGGACTCGCTCGAAGGTCTGAGATCAATGGTGTCGAAATAGGGGCAAGCTAGACTCCGGAAGGACTTCGCCGTCAAGTTGCGCACCTCCTTATCAGCATCGTCGAGTTCGCTGACCGAACTGGAAGCACCGCTCGAGTACTCTGTGACGTCTTTCCCTTTCAGTTTGCTGGCCAGGTGCTGCCGGCCAGGCGCTGGTATGAAGCAGTCGGCACGGATGTCGTAAGGCGCTGCGATTTTCCCTGGATCGCCACTGAAATTCGGCCCAACGTTGCCGTCACCCGCCGGAGCCTCGACCGCGTTCCCAGCGCGGGACGACGACTTTATGGAAACGTGGATATGTCCGCTTGTGTTTCGGCCGCCCTCGTCTGACTCGTAGCACTCGCTCTCGGTGCTGACGCCCGGTTCGGGCGGGTGTCTGCTTCTCCTGTCCGTCGTACTGTCGCTCTTGAAGGACGCATAATCCACAAACGAGTACACAAGGTTGTCGTCTTCGTAATCCCAGCACGAGCTGGCGGTCCGCCCAAGCTCGTGGTCCACATCGTGGTCCAGCTCCGTCAGCTGGATCTCGTGAGTCGTTATGTAGTGCGTCTCCGTCTCTTCGGCCATGATGGTCTCAGTTGGGCTGTAATCCCCGTCTTCCGACTCGGACTCGCACCGGCTGTTCAGGTACATGTCGGTGCCGTCTTGTTCCTCCAATTGGCGACTGCTTTCGCGTGTTGAATCCATCGCGCCAGAGCCTGTCCCCTCGGGCTCTGCGGAAGTGCCGTCGTCGCCGAGCGGGTCCTTCTTGGCCGGCGCGCCCTTACGTTTTTGGGGATGACCTTGGAGGCAAACAGAAGGCGATTCAACCGGACGCCGCTTCAACCGAGCAGTTACAAGTATTACAGCGAGCAGAACGTCCCCTGGTAGGATGCAAACGTCTGGTTCAACCCAACGTACAGAAAGTTACATCCGTTTTAGAACGTGGGGAAACGCAAACAAAGGCATACGGTCACGGTACCTTCCTCCGCAAGCTCTTCATGTTCCTCTCGGTTCTCCTGACGTTTGAAGATGGCCCGTTGGTTACCCTCACCGGTGAACGTAACCTTCACTGTACTCATACCCCCCAGATCGACGTAGTTGGACTCACTGGCACATGCGCCACTGAAGGGCTTCTTCTTGGGAGTCCCAGTTACGGTAACAGCCGAACAGAGGGTCTCCATGATAAGATCCAGAATCAGAGTAGAAAGGAAAAGAGAGAAGGGAAAGCGAGGGGGAGAGAGCGAGAGAGACCTCGTCTGGTTGGTGTGTTTCTGGAGCGTCTCTCTCTCTCTCTCTCTCTCTCTCGACCCCACGGTTCCACACGGCTCCCCCTCCCTATCCAGATTTCCGTCTCAGATGACAAAGCGAGGGCATGACCCCTTTCGCCAGTGCTGGGTTACACCGACGAGGACAGACCAGATTGTAAAAGTATTTCTGTTTATATGTTCTTAGAAGAAAGCGATTCTTCCCGTGGTCAGCGTCCCCCTTAGACCTCAGAATCTGTACAATAACATTTACACCAGGTACTACTGTTCTGGAGAAATGATCGAATGATCTAAACATCCAGTACAATCGTCTGTTATTACTATATATATATATATAGAATAAAATAAATAGAATAAAAGAGCTGGACGTCGTTTCATCATGACCATCACCCTCCACGAAAGAGAGAGACTTTTTAGTGACACAAGATGGTTTTGACCATATTCCGTTTAGAACGTCACATGGCCCCATAGTGAACTACGCCACGTCCCTTTTTTTTTGGAGTTTTGTCCTCCCGTGGTTTATTCCTTATAACATGTAGGGGTGCATCCTTAACCTAGGTTTGCTCAGTTAGGATTTTGGGCCTTGTTCTGCCAGTTCTAATTCTGCATTAAATCATTAGGATTTCAATCAGGATCATGGAAACATATATAAATCCAGATTAAAAGCCTTAAGTGGAATGTATACAGTTTTGGGGGACTTTTATTTGTGCTAAAACAGATTTACAGTGATTAATTCAGGTCCACGTTCAGGACTCGGGACTGATTTTAATAAGGTGCCAAAATAAAAGTTCGTTTTCATTATTATTAGTAGTAGTATTTATACTACTACTACTACTACTACTAATAATAATATCAACAATTATTATTATTATTATTATTATTATCTGATTTGTAATTCGATTGATACAGCAAAACTCATGCAGCTCTAAATATAACAGCTGAGTGAAGCGTGGAAACATTGGGCCTGTATTTATAGATACACACACACACACACACACACACACACACACACACATAGGGACAAACAGACGTACACACATAACAGACAAACACGCATGCATAGGGACAAACAGACGTACACACATAGACACACACACACGCATAGGGACAAACAGACAGACAGACAGACAGACACACACACACACACGCATAGGGACAAACAGACAGACAGACAGACAGACACACACACGCACGCATGCATAGGGACAGACAGACAGACAGACAGACACACACACATGCATAGGGACAAACAGACGTACACACATACACAGACACACACGCATGCAAAGGGACAAAGACGTACACACACAGACACACACACATGCATAGGGACAAACAGACAGACAGACACACACACACACACACGCATGCTTAGGGACAAACAGACGTACACACACAGACGCACACATGCATAGGGACAAACAGACAGACAGACAGACAGACACACACACACACACACACACGCATGCATAGGGACAAACAGACGTACACACACACACAATCTATTTTTCATTGTTTTTATGGAAATGCATGTTTTAAATCAAAACAATTTTTAAACAATGAATTAAAAACACAAACTGAAATAAAGTTGTTTGTTATCCCGGTTAATACTACTTTAAAGACTTTAAATATTCCTTTTTAAAAATAAGATTTGATCTCGTTACTTATACTGCACGCATTACATCATTTGATTCTGCTTTTGTTTTTTCAGTCGTTTTAAATGTGTAATATAGCGTATTATTAAATGTATTTGAAACAATGTCAAATCTTTTCAAATCCCCCACTGTCTCTCTGTGTCTGTCTCTGTGTGTGTGTGTGTGTGTGTGCGCGCGCGCGTGTTTGCGTCCACATTTAGACGTCCATGCAGGATCTTGAACGACCTCTATGGCGAGTTTAAATTTAGGCGGGAACGCCATGCATGCAGGCATCGGTGCCACATGGGGGGTCTTCAATCATGTCATGCAACTCACACCAGCGTTGAGAATATCGAAAGCATCAGCACCTGCTCATCAGCGATCCTGTCTCAATCGCCATACAGACCAATCGGAAACCACTCCCTCCGTATCAGATCGAACGTGAGGAGAACGTGGACCGGCGGTTAAGGTACTGGACTCTGGACCCGACGGTCCAGGGATCGAATCCCGCCTCGGCCAAGCTGCCACAGTCGGGCCCTTGAGCAAGGCCCTTAACCTTGAATTGCAGTCACTGTGGATAAGGGTGTCTGCTAAATGCCCTAAATGCCAACGGACGAGGCCGAAATCACGTCCACTAATACAGGGAAATGCTCCATCCTGATTGGCCGGCTGGTCGGAATTCATAGGCAACTGCTCACAGGTCAGTTCTACCGTCTAGCGCATACTTTGGGCCACGCAGCAGCTCATCTCTAAGAAACAGTGATTCGTTATACGTTATACCGTCCAACGTTATACCGTTATACCCTCCCTCGTCCACTCGGAGACGCTACTGCCATCGTCAGGCATTCAGACTTCACGCGGCAACGAAGGGATCAAGTTCACACGCTCTCTAAGCACACACACACACACGCACACAGAGTGAGCACAGAGCACAGGAAACTACAAATCATTTATTTATTCCATTCCATTTATTCTACCGTAAATTACGAGGAGGAGTCTGTTAAACGCAAGCGTCGATAAACACGTTTGCAACCGTTTACGAGCGATCATAAAAAGAGCAAATTCTCTCACACACACGCACACACACACACGTCTAAGAGCAGTTGTAGAAGTGCACTTAAAACCGCTTTATAAATTACAATCCCAGTTTATCAGCACCGAAGCATAATCTTTCCTCTGGTGCAAACCTGTCAGTCTGTCGTGTGTGTGTGTGTGTGTGTGTGTGTGTGTCAAGATCTAACACAAAGCAAGCAGGATGTACCAAAACAGAAAAGGAAGCAGACCTTCCAGAGGCTGAGCAGTTTTCAGTAGGAGGTACAAACCAGGCTTACTGCAGGTCACTGAGCCACAGCGTGTGTGTGTGTGATTAATGATTAATGATTAATGTTCTACATCTTCTCGTAAGTGAGCTCATGTCCACAGGTCTTACACACTTTCCTGTACTGATCCTCCTCCTCCTCGTTCAGCAGCTCCTCCGGTCCGTAATCATGCTGGTGGACTCCGGTGTCTTTCTTGAACATGCTGCTCCGGACAGCTCGCCTCAGCTCTGAGACACAGCGACACTGATTAGGATACGGCGATCGACGAGTGCACAACGAACCCTCGATTCGTCCTTCGTGCTAAAGGCTATTCAAATGATTCGCTGGTTTCAATGCCCATTCCCTGTAAACACTGATTCGGTGAATCAAATAAGAGTCGACCGATTCGAAATGATTCCCCGGCTCAAAACTCTGTGTGTGTGTGTGTGTGCGTGCGCGCGTACCTTTGACTTTCTTGTTGAAGCGTTTCTGTTTCTGAACTTCTCTGTTCTCCTCTCGTGTTTCTCGCGCCTCCTCCAGAGCCTCCTCGCTGCCCCAAACCTCCAGTGAGCGCTTTACTACCTAAACAGTAGCAATATTTTAAAGGGGGAGGGTGTCCTTTATGGGTGGAGTCTGCATGTTTACTCCGGGTACTCCGGAGTCCTCCCACAGTACAAAGACGTGCGTGTTAGGTTAATTGGGGTCTCTAAACGTGGCCCTGCATGCCAGTGCGTGTGCGCGTGCGTGTGTGTGTGCGTGTGTGTGTGTGCGTGCGTGTGCCTTACGACGGATCTAGGGTTGTTCCTGCCGGCTGGCCTGGGACCCCGTGTGAATTAAGCGGAAGATGATAATGAATAGGAGTGAACAGGAGTGTGCTGGGGTGGTTTCGGGGTGTGTAGTTGTCGTACCTGTGATCGGAGGTAGAGCTTCATGTCGCCCCAGCGGGGGTTGTGAGGGTTCTTTCTCAGGATGAATCTCAGCACTGGTTCTCTCTGATCCAGATCACAATCCTTTAATAGATACAGCTGCTTCGCTTCGGTCCGAGAAATCAGCCTGTGCTTCAGCTCATTGTCTCTACACACACACACACACACTTCTTTCTATTTAGTCCGTTCCTTATATCGAGTTTGTGTGTGCGCGCGTCCGTTTGTGCGCGCTAGTGCTTCTCTCACAGCAAAACAGATCAAAACACTCAACCACAGCAACTTCACACACTTTGAAAAACCACACGCACGTCACAGATGAAAGGAACACGCACAGCGCGCGCAAAACAAACACGCACAACCACTCCCGCCACCAAGAACACTTTTGGGGTTTTTTTTTTCGGAAGTCACGAACAGTTTTTGTAATGACATCTTGGGCTTACGAACATTTTCATAAATCAGTACATTTACCAAAAAAAAAAAAAAAAACGGGGGGGGGTTAACAAACAATTTACGCACAAATTCGCTCCGCTCAAGTTTCACGAATGAGGCCCTATGTATGTGTGTGTGTGTGTGTGTGTGTGTGTGTACCTGCACTTGTCACACACTGTGAGGTCAAAGCTGTTGCTGAGGTACGAATCCATGAAGGGCTTCATACACTCCTCACACAGCAGATAATCAGGTTCCATCACCGGAGCTGAAAACACAGACAGGGATAGGTACGTACACAAACACACAAGCACACAAACACACAAACACACAGTTGGTGATCCTCCACCCTGCTTTTCTGTTTACACTTCCAGAAATGCCACTGGATGTAGCTGGTTGCCAGATTGCCAGAATCGTACCCTAATAGCGTTCAGCATTTGGTACACACCTGGTTTCTCAACCACCTTGGTCACTCGCTGCTCATCGTCCTCCTCCTCTTCCTCGATGAAGAAGCCGCCTCCGGAGTCGACCGTTTTTGAAACTTTGGCCGCGCTTCCACCTGAGGGAGGGCGGGTTAGTTGTTATTTCACGGCATGAAGCTCCAGGCCGAAAGAACAGCCCCGGGTACGAGCAGCGTGGTCCGAACCCGCTCACCTTCTCCGCACGCCGGTCTGCTGGCGAGTCGGGCCTGCCTGAGCATCAGCGCTCGCTGTCTGTTCCTCTCGATCTTAGCGAGCATGAACGGCGTCAGCGGCTCGCTCCCGGATTTCCCGTCCGCCTTAACGGCGCCTGACGACGAACACGCCATCCTGACGAGGTTCTGCAAATTTAAAAAAAAAAAAAAAAAATAATAATAATCATTACGGGACTTAAAAATGAACGTCATCCAGTTATTCGTCCACCGCCACACTTGATCGTTGGGAAACACGCGTGCACTCGACTGGCTAGACTGGACCGTCGTGCGCATTTTTACTGTATATATCAACCCAGCTAATATCCCACGAGGAATCTAGATGATTATTTATGAATATAAACACATAAAAGGGTCTGTAATAGAAAATACTGTATTTAAATGCTATATTACTATGCTAATAAATAATACAATAACCCAGTTACGTACACTATTCGGTTTAAACAATTACATATATGCATATGAAGACTAATAAACACTTTTAGAAACGTACATGATCGATTTTGCTCGCTGGGAATAATGAAAGAACAGAATAATATTAACTAACTTTTAATAAACCGAGTAATGCTAACCTCTACGGAACGGTGGAGAAAAGCTAGACGTGTGAGCGACTATGCCGCTAAATACCGCACCAATTATTTAATCAGGTTAATTAACGACGAATCAACCGAACAACTGTAACATTTTAACGATTAATCGGGAATAAAGCGTATAAAGCTTCAGAATGCTAACCCTAAAGCTAATGCTAATGTTTCGTTAGCGCGTTCTTCTTCGTCCGAAGAAGAACTCAAGACTCATTAGCGCCCCTGCGCGTTGACAAGTATCGTAAGCGTAGTAATTAGAG
>JAUZST010015673.1:0-10107 GCA_034779995.1 Parotocinclus haroldoi | reverse complement strand
TACACGACCGGGGCTTTCCTTCACTACAGTTCCAAATCGATCAGAGACGTGTTACCGTTAAACATGTTTAAACCACTTACCAAAACCATTAACCTAATGCTTATTTTATAATATAGTATCAATCATTTAATGTAATTTATTAGCGTTCCTCACTGCCACCACCAACTCCCTACATTTCACACTACCGACGTCCCTATCAGAGTGTGGCAGAGTATTGTACAGTGCTACATACATATTGCTTGAACAAGGAAACAAAAATTCAGATTACATTTCCTGCTGATTGTGTTTTTGTGTGTTGGATTTCCATTACAAAACGGGACAGTACCCATACATCCAGTAACATTCCCCTTATGCAGTATCCGACTTAAACATGGAAAGAAACCACCTCTCTGAACAGACTAACATATCTATCAAGAAGTTCTATAGTCCAACTAAAAGTACATGAAACTTTCCTTTTTTAGTATAACTGGTTAGGTTTTTGTAATTGTTACGGTATTGCCATCTTTTCTTGGTTCCCATTACCCTTCCCCATCCATATATACCTCCAGATTAAGATCTTTAATTAAGATGCAAATCTAGGATTGATGGAATAATTAGCTCAAGCCTGCACCGCGACCGCTGGAAAATGACATTTGTTTGCATATTAATGCCATATCCCCAGACTTTGTGACCTCGTGACAGCCAGTGCGCAGCACAATTAGTGGCACATCAAGCAAAACACAGACAAGAGAGAGAGTTTTGTTACTCTATTTTTGTTTTGTTACTCTATTCGCTATGATTACTCTATTTTAGTTTTGAATGATTTACAGGATATCGAATACTGACTAAAATGTTGCAGTTTTTATGAGCTGTCTTTTGTCCATTTCTTTATGCACCCATCCATCCATTTATTCTGCCCATTTATTAGGAACACCTACGTTGTACTTTGTACTACGCTTAGTGAGAAGGACCATTTCAAAGCTGCATTGTGTTTGTTCTAAAAAGTACAGTATATAAAATACAATTATAACAAAATTAGAATTGTTAAGACCCTGCTGGTTAAAGTGAACAGAAATTGATCAGATGGTTATTAAATGGTGTATACCTGTATATAATACATGACTTTTGCCCTTGTAATACTAGAAACAATTCAGTCCCCAAGCCCCATTTCTAATTTGGAAGCAACCGCCACTGACTAGTTATTTGGGTTATGATGGACCAGTGTGCTGGTGTGAATGCATCAATGAGCATTTACATGCACTTAATAATCAGAGAACTGCAGAAAGTCCGATATAAGAGTAAACATGCACTTCAGTCAAATCATAAGAAATCCTTGAGCATTTACTTGATCTCAACAATATGTATGATTAAAAAATCTTCAAAATGTATGATTAAATAACCAGATTCTTTGTTTCCTAATGGGCTTATGGCGCATCTGTCTCCACAAAGTGTTCGTTAGCCGTTTGGCTGCCTTTAATTTTGTGGCACGCTTGAATCCGTGGTTGCCACGTCCCGTGAGGGAAACTGTTACTGCCAAGGGAAAAGAGAACCCAAAGCCTACAGACCTGGCAACCGTGTTGATTAGGCTCGTGCACACAATGGCTAGGAAAAAAATGTTTGAAATGGGTTAACTGGTATACTTGTGCTATGAGTAATCTGATTACTGGAATAAAAATCCAGCACTGTTTACTTGATTTCTATAAAGGAGTTTGCGGTTTACCTGACAACTTGAATAACTGCAGAAATCCAATTATGATCAGATTTATCTGGTGCAAGTTAACACACTCATTGTGACTGGGTTCCGTCTCAGTAGCTAAGTAGTGCTGAGATATAAGTTTCAGTTTCAATTCTTCCAAGCTGCTAGACCTTTAAGCAACATGTAGTTATCTTTACTGGTTTGCCCAGTTGTATAAACAAGGTGGTAAATGTGTAAATTGGACGGTATAGAATTACTACCCTTATTTTTGTTCGTAGGGTTTTTGAAATTGGTTTTAAATCCTGCATAACTTGTTGATTTTCTAGTCCTTGGGACAACATGGGCTTGATCTTAGCATAACTGAGTAGGTGTACAGGTTTAAACTAATCATTAAGTCTAAACCATGTTTCAAAACTCTAATTGTATACCTGTACAGTAACTATACCACTCTGTATCTCCAATGTGCAATCATATGGTAAGTGAACTAGATAAAATAGTCATTAAAATCTAGCTGTGCGTTTCTAATAAAGTGGCAGGCTAGTGGATCTGTGACTGGCTGTTTTATAAGCTATGCTTTTGTTTTGAACTGTAGGCTTCACCCCTCAATTGTTTCCTGGCTATGAGTTTATATGGTCCCCAAAATCTGACAGTGAGTTTTAGAGGAAGGCAGAGCGAGAGTCTGACATTTGACCTGCACCATGTTGCTCGCAGCATCATGCCCTGAAGAGCGTCCTTTATACACACTGAGATGACAGATGTGTGAATGGAGGAAGAACAAGGAAGGAGTGAGTAAAACCGAGAAGTTTGATGGCACATTTATCTATGGAACAGACGGTCACAAGCTGAGAGCAGTCTGGCACAAAGAGAAGGATGAAACCGACAGAGTTATGAACAGTGGAGTTTTATCGATGTTCACTTGGCTAACAGGTGGAAAATAATTCTTTCTAACATTGCTTACACTGTACAGGGGCTCCCCGTTTTACGACGAATTTCGAATTTTTTGGAAATTTGGAATTTCCCTGGGAAGGCAAAACACAGTCTTATACTGTCTCACCCGCTTCCATGCTGAATGAGGAAATCAGGAGTTTGTGACGTAGAAAATGTTTTCAGAACTTGGGTAAACTGTGGATTACCCAGGTCAAACTGTTGATGAGAACATGCCAAATCCCAGAGACTGGTTAGTTGGGCTAAAACCTTCTTATACTGCTTCTTTTTATTTAGTGCTCCACAGTGCCACTAGTGGTCTACATGTGAATTTCATGGTATTGAATACGTTTAGGTAGGTTCCACTTTTCTTTTCTTGGTGACTCGATAATGTTCTAACCACATCACTTATGACCTCATTTACATTTCAGTCAGTCAGAGTGAAAACTGATTGCAGTGTAACTCACTGTAACCCCACTGGATAACCCAGTTTATTTGTGAAAGATGGTTACTACAACAAACTGGGTAGTCCACTGGGTAGTACAGTAAGGGGGACCCAGTAATCGGTTTTTAATCTGGCTGACTGGAGACACATTTGACTAGCAAGTACAAAAGGAGCCATCCTGAACTGCTGGTCCTGGAACCTTTTGTACTGAACTAATAGTAATATGATATGTAGTACCAGTTTTCTGGTGCCAAACCTTTGTGCGGAATAAGGTAGCTGCTGGACATCTAACGGAGTTGCATTGTTTATAATTTGGGCAACAGTTTTGCTTGTGTTTAATCCTTTCTCTAACCGTTATTTTGCTAATGGAAGTGTAAGACCTGATTAGTGTAGATGTTGCACGTCTTTTTCCAGCTGTAAGCAGTCTTCATGGTTAAAACGCAAACATGAGCGTGGCTCTTTGCTTCTCATTCTTGCACCTTGACGAGATTTAGAAAGCTGTTTGTGCAGGGTGTTCAGGTTGCTTTCCTCCCTGACCCTTATTATGCATTGTACATTAGCACGTTGTGAATCAGTTGGAGCGATAGCATTGCTTTTTTTCTTTGTTCCTGTCTCTGTTCTTTGTACATTAGCCACTTGTTCAGTAGCGGACAGACAGGCAGACAGGCAGACAGACAGGCTTAAGCAGAGACGGCTTTGAGGTGGCACATGGCGGATGCCAAGCTGCTTGTTTGGCGCTGGTTGGCTAGGCCCACATGTGTAAGTGTGTGTGGCACGTTGTGAAGCGTCTTGCTCTCTGCTTCGCTCCGCTTCCCCTAGGATGACACTGTGCGCCGTTGCCATGAGAGATGCCACTTCGCAAACAGCCGTGTGGCGGGAGGGACGGGGTTGGAACGCGGCTTTGACCTGAATATCTCTCTCTACTCTGTTGTCTTGGCTTGTGTGCAATTCCCCAAAGGCTCTTTAAACTCCGGCCATCCAGTTAGCTGAACCAGGGTGCAGAGATAGAGGAGAGGTGTAGACGAAGGGTGTGTGGGGGGGGGGGTGCTAGAGACTGAAATAAAGCAAAGTGCACCCTGGGAAATGGTCTGTGTCCTTGGCAACAAGGGGAAAGTGGAAGATGGATTTGCAGTGCGATTCAAAGCGTTCCCATTTGGAGGGTTTAGCAGTGCCACTGCGTTCATGTGTGTGTGTGTGTGTGTGTGGGGCACGGGCGGAGTTCGGGTCTCTGCAGTCGCAGATATCAGGACTCCGGAGTCTATCCCAGTCTTCTTTAATGCTCAGTTAGCAGCTTTTGCCAAATTTTAGTCCGCCTTCAGTTACTTGTACACTTGCGTATTCAAGTGAGTGTGTTTACATGCACCCATTAATCCGTTTGCAATCAGATTATCTGATAATTCAAATGGTAATGTAAACGGCGTACTCCTATTTCTTAGAATGAATCAGGGTCTAGAAATCCGATTAATAAATCAAATTAGATTTCTCAGCATGTATACAAAGTTTTTTTTTGTTTTTTTTTTCCCCTTTTCCCGTGCATGCTCTCAAACGTCACTGATAGAGTAGAGCTGTTCTGTAAGTGACTAGCAGTAACAAACAGTTGATAAGTCTGCTTATTTTAGTACACTTTCATTCATTTAGTACACTTTTGGGCTTGATGCCCTAGAACTGGTTGCTTGTTTCTGTTATGGGATCTGGCAACCATGGAATTAAAAGCAGCACCCACAAAACAAGTCCCAAACACTTTGGGGAAACTATGAAATGTAGTAATTAAGAATTTCATTATTTAGTTGTTAAATTCACATTGTTCTTTCAGTTTATTGGATGGTTGCAAAGCAGAAATCTGACTGTTGCCGTAGTCTAATCAACCTAGAATTTTACCATGGTCTGGTAACCCAAGTAAATGTAAACTGTGATCAAATCTTTAGTTATTCAATTATTATTATTATAATTATTATTATTATTATTATTATGTACAATATTAGTCTTATTGTGTGGGTTTACTGTGGCTCTCCAGGGACAATGAGAATGAAACAACAATGAATGAATTTATTATTGTGTATATTATATAGTGTTTTCTCTCTGTATGGAATCTGTGGCATGTGGGATTCAACATGTACTCTGTCACCCCTGCTTATAAAAATCTCCTTTGTGGTGAGCCCGAACACCCCAAGAGCCCAGTAAAAGTCTGATTGAGGATTTAGGTCTGATTTATCTTTTTGGAATTGGAACTTCTTCTGTAGAGTAAAGAATTTATGGTCGAGTTACCAACCTAGTATGGGCCTGTCAGACTTTGATACAGCGACCCTAGTGTGATAAGTTGTTTTTGTGTGCATTTCAATCTTGGAAGGTTGAATAACTGCAAGGAAACAGATGTTCTTATATCTATATTTCATCATTGTGTTTAGTGTTCTACATGTGCTTGATAGTCATCTCCTTTCAGCTGTGCCAGTTAGAGATCTGATCCATATGTCTGGCTTTAATTTAAAGCACCAATGACAGGACTGATGCTTTTTGAATTAATGGTGGAAATGCCTTGTATGATTTTGAAGGATTAGCACCATGAAGAATGGTAGCCCGAACCCTTAGAACTACTGGTATGCGCTGCTTAATGTCCATGATATGTTCTGTGAAATTGCAGGTTATGCAATGTGGATGCTGTCCGAACACCATATTATCTTGTGAACCAGCATATCTGAATAGCCAAGACACTACAGAGGTTACAGTACACTGATTTTTTTACTATTTAAATATATGTTCTCGCTCACACACTCAACCATGAAATAAGAAACTGTATTTAATGTAAAAATGAGGTACTTCAAAGAGAGCAGTGAACTGAAAAGCCTGCTGAAACTGTGAGAAACGAGTGTGTTTAAGTCCAGTGGCTGTGCTACAAAGAGGCTTTTCTCTTCTCCCTGTTTCTCTCCTTTGTTGTGTTACAAAGATGCAGTTTTTCTTACTTTGAATCTGTCTCTGCCTTTTCCCCCTGTGTTATGTCAGCTGCATGCCACAAATAAAAGCCTAATTCTCAGATTGAAACTAACTCACATCTTATCCGCAATACACAAGTAGTGCTTGCATTGTGGAGTGTAGATCCAGTGCTCAAGTGCCACACTAGCCAGCGTGTCTACTCACACTGATGCCACGTGCCTAACTTTTTTTTTGCATGAGAGGCTGCACTGTTATGTCTGTCATTACAAATAATATACTCTTTAACAGCTAATGTATTTGGCAATGTAGTATATGGATAAATTAGTTCTGTTAGGGACTGTGCTGGACTAATGGTTAGGGTACTGGACAATGGACCCGTAAAGGTCCAAAGGTCCAAGGTTCAAATCTCACCTCTGCCACAGCTGGGTCCCTGGGCAAGGCCCTTAACCCACAATTTCTTGGATTGTAAGACTGTATTAATTGCAAGTCGATATGGGCGTCTGCTAAATGACATAAATGTAAAATGTAAATGTAGTTCCTAATTCAGACTAATTCAGACACGCTTAAAGAAGCCAGTCCTGCTGTATTTAAGTCAAGAAACCATCGCCCTTTGGGTTGTCAGCATTCGACCTTTGATGACTGACAAAAACAACGCGTTTGAAAGTCAGCTCCTCATCAATACCCTTCACTTCTGGTGACGCTCTTTTACATTCATCTAACTAATCAATAGCCAAACAGACCATCGATTCACACAATTGGTTTTTAGCATTTATCAATTAATGCACTTAATTGATCTCTTGCTTGGATTTTCCTTCCCTTCTAACCATAAGTACCTGAAAGAGAACTGTGAAAAATCATCGGAACAAACTGTTTAGAACCTTTGCTCATTGTATTTCCTCTTCTATGCTTCATTTTGGGATGATTTAAGGGGTTCCCAAAGAGATAATAAATCAATCATCTTTAGCCAAAGCAATCATGCCAGGACATCAAACACTGCTGCATGCACATTTTATCACGGGACAAAATATATTCATCTGGCAAACTGTTCTTAGCTGCCAGCAGCTATGCTGAGGTGTTTCAAATTCCTTCCAAGGAAGCTGCCCCTGATAAACTGGTGTCCTGAGAATGGTTTCCACTCCAAATCAAATGTGGTCAGAGCTGTACGTTTTGTGGTCTCTCGTCACTGATGGATTGTTGAGCCAAATTGTGGCTGTGGTGAGAAACCGTATATCTGAATGAGTTTCACTTTATCTACAGCAGACACACTTTATCTAAACTGATCATCAGATCCTTCATGAGCTCGGTCAGGTTCTCACTAGATCCTTTTACTTAGACTTGACTGCCTCTGAAGATAAGTTCAAAAGAGACTTTCTATCCCTTATTAAACCTTGTAACCTGATTTACTCAACTTTGCATGTTTACATTTCAAATGTTTTATATGAGCTCTGAGGTTGGTTGCAACCTACCCTGGAGATGCTGGTTTGGATGCCACCTCTGGCATTCTTCTTCCTTGCACTGGGATTGCTCAGGGGTTTTCGACTAGTAATTTTAATCTAGTGCGTTTGTATTCTGGCTTCGCAAAGTTGTTACCATTAGGGCACATTTCAGCTACAAAAAAAGCTAAAATGCAAACTACACTGACTTCTGTTTTCACATATTTTTTTCATCTTTCTACAGTAGCCTTATACATGTTTCTTGCTTCAGCAGAAGCTAGGCCAAATAATGTTTCTTCATTTAGAAACATCTGAACTGATGACTTGCCTTTCCAATTAGCTCAGATTCAAATTACATTTCAACAGATAATGTATGGATCTATCCAGTTGTTTTTGTGTTTTACAGAGAGAGAGAGAGAAATCAATTACAGAGTGAGATTGTAGTTGTTTAGTAAAATCCTCACCATTTGCTTTATTTCTATGACATACGATTTAAATGGTAACACATTCTGATATATGGGTGGCACAAATATAAGGTCATATAATACGAGTTTCCTTGTTTGTTTTCAAGACTAATTTGCAAGTAATAACACAGCAATCAAACAATTTGATCTACTAATGAAAATAAAGCTATATAAAATAAAAGAGATGGGGGAAACAAATTAGACTAGTAGCAAATTATGAAGCATTTGCTTCAGCTTGTGATTTGTTGATATTAAAAGGAAACTTTAATTCAATGAAATCTCTGGTGATTTGTGGGTTTTATGCAAATGGCACGCTTGGTGAAAACTTTGGGGCCAAACTTCATATTTTTGGCCCTAATTAAGGAAAAAACATTTATAAAGGCTGACGGTCGAAAGCAGTGTCCACACAAAGCAGAGACTTTGAGGAGCTAAGGTGGGCAGAGGATCTCCAGTGCTCAACAAATGTGTGAGAAACTAATTGAAATGTTTTAAAAATAATGTTCCTCAAATAAAGACAAGAAGGGATGTTTCAGTTTTTTTCTGATTCCACTCGTTTATTTACAAAAACAACTAAAGTTTTATACGGTTTGTTTCATACTGTAAATACAAGTCAAAGTAAATGTAAATAACCCAGCATTATTTTTAACTTGCATTTTCCATACTTTTTTTTCCCGCCCATGTTTGCATATCCAGTCGTTTCGAACCTCTCTGGATGATCAAGTTTCTTGCAAGGTCTCAGAAGCGTTCATGCTGACATGCAGAAATGTTACGTTCACTTTTGTTCCCACAGTAAACACGTAATTTACATAACTCGTTCCATAAAGCCAGAACGTACTTAAAATGTATATGCATGTTACTTATTACAGCATGAATATGGACTTCACTGACCTAGGTCACACTCCAGTTGTCAGTGTCATCAGCCGCTTTTTCTTTCAGCGTTAGTGACTGGAGACTTAACAGAAATTACATTAGTGCTAGTTCGTCAGGAACAAGACTGACGCGTAATTGGGTGAAATCTCATTTCACCGACACAGGGGGATGAGTGGTTGGTCCTTGAATGTAGATGAACATAGAGGCGTCCTGACTGCTGCTTTCCTTTAATTAAAAACATTCCTTCCACAGACATATGGACTTAATTATAAGTAAACAAATCATTAAAGCAGCCTGCGTTGTGGGTGAAAAACAGCAGCCACAGTCTCGACACTTTGGAATGGCAGCTGTGTGATGAAAGAGGAAATCTGACACACTATCATAGATTACCTGAGAGTTACACTCCTAGTGGATCTGTCCGCTTGCAACAAAAAGCAGACACCCTTTGTCAAGGTTAAGGGGCCAACAGTGGAAGCACTGGGTCCTCATTTTCTACTGAAACATAGCTGTCTTTTGAATCCTGATCAGCTGAGCTTTGTATTGTATATGTGTGTAGATTTTAGCCTGGTCTGATCTATATAAACCAGTTGAAACGATTATGAAAATTGGATATGAAAGAATTAGATGACTTTGGCTATGGGGTTGTAGGAGGTGTCTTAGACTCTACAAACAAATTCAACATGTGCTCAGAGACGCATCAGCGTGCAACATTGGACATTGGACATTGGTTGACAATCAAAGATCGTCTCCGCGGCAATAACGTGAAGCAAAACCTGCAATGCTAAAAGTTAACTACAAAACCCGCTGAAATGACTGCGTCTGCAGTTCTCACTACAAGAATCATGATAAACAAAGATGTTAAGTTGCAAAAAACACTTATTTCATGGAAACACCATATCTGTTAATTATTGGTTTCTGTTGGAACAATGGTAAACTTGAATGCAAAACAGGAAATCACAGCCAAGGTCAATTTAACCAAAGAGTACTTACTCAAAAAAGGCAACTGTCCCACAGGCTTTTAACAGATGTTACATGGAAATTCATTCATTAATTGCTGTGTACTGTAGCCTACTTGTATGGAGCTCGTACTCAACAAAGACTCTAACGGACACAGCCCTCATAGCAACACGTACACATTTTGTGGCAATGGTTTTGTTGTGTAATTTGCAGATAATAGTTGCTGGTTCAGCATCTTCCTCCCGATACCCAAACTACTGACAAACTATGTATCTAGTGATGTTTCTTTTCAGAACCTTTATTTAGTTCGCCTCCATCTCCTACTGTTGCCAAACTCGAGAGAGAGAGAGAGAGAGAGAGAGAGAGAGAGAGAGAGAGAGAGAGAGAGAGAGAGAGAGAGAGAGAGAGAGA
>JAUZST010015672.1:0-10107 GCA_034779995.1 Parotocinclus haroldoi | reverse complement strand
TAGATATATATATATACACTAACTTTGTTTAAACAGGGACAATTCATCGGGTCCCCATCCTCTACCACTGCTATCCTGGGGCTTAAAGCTCCGTGTAGGAGAGATTGAATCGTCAAGGCTCTGTTTGTGCTCACCCCTTTTCTGTTAGGTACAGTGGTAATGATTAGACTGCGTTACTGATGGGTGTCCACAGGATAGTGGGGGTGTGCCAGGTGGTGGAGGAGAAGGTACACAAATAATAGCATCAAGTAACTAAGTACAAGTAGCACGGCTTCGCTATAGCAACAGCACGGCACAAAACAAGGCACGCAATGAGCGTGCATGAGGGAGGGCAGGAGCGCTTAAGCATGTCTCCTATGCCTGCTTGATTTATGTTTCATTGTGAAAAGAGTCCTTGGTATTTCAATAAGCTTCACTTATATTTATAGAAAGATTTTTGTCAATGCCACAGATGCATTGTTTAGAAAATTGTAGTTCCGTGTCAGAGCCGGTTTAAGTTGGATATGATATAGAGAGCAAAGTCCTGAACATTTTTTTGCATTTGGACTATAGTAGTGTGTATGTATTGCTACATATACATTACAGCCAAGAATGGCATGTAACATGGTAAAGATGGGTTAAAAGTATTTTGCTAATTGTCAATGCACAACAATGGGCAGGTAATTTGAATACTTCCATGATGAATGAATGAATGTTAGTATAAAAATAGTGAATGTATGTGATATATGTACTCACCCACCACTATTAGGTAATAAACCAGAAATATCTAATCATACAATCACATGACCTAAACTAAAAAAAATTCAAACTAAGCATCAGAATGGGAAAGAAATGTGATAGGAGTTTAGGATAGGAGTGATATGAGTGTTTCAGAAATTGCTGATATACTGGGATAACCCAGAATGACCAAAAAAGACAAAAACAATATTCAGTAAGTGGCAGTCCATTGGACAAAAATTCCTTGTCGATGACGGAGGTCAGGAGAGAACGGTCAGACTGGTTCACGCTGATAGAAAGACAGCAGTGCCTCAAATAGATACTCACTATTAACCAAGTTATGTAGAAGAGCATATCTGAATGTACAACATGTCAACCCTTGAATCAAATGGGCTACTGCAGCAGAAATACCACACTGGGTGTCGGTCCTGTCAGCTAAGAACAGAACTGAAACTATTATTAGAATAAGCTCGTCAAAATTGAACAACAGAAGATTGGAAAAACACGGCTTGATGAGTCCACAGTTCTGCTGTGACATGTGGTAGGGAATTTGGCATAAACAAAATGAAATTGTGGGTTCATCCTGCCTTTTATTAACGGTTCAGGCTGCTGCTGGTGGTGTAATGGTGGGATTATTTTCTTGGCACACTTTCTAAACCTTAACACCATTTGAGCATCATTTAAATATCTCAGCCTATTGTTGCTGACCATGTCCAACCTTTCAACTGGTTTCTTACATTTGTCAGTATATACTCAAAAGGCTTCCACAGTCACCAGATGGTGGACAGGACATTCTCATTGTGGGTGTGCAGCCGAATAATCTATTACAACAAATGTCAATATGTACCAACATTTCTGTCTCCGGCTCCTTGATGAATCTGTTCCTTGAAGAATTAAGGCACATCAAAATGTGTACCTAATGAAGTGTTAAATTATTCAATATGACCTAACCACGTTAAATGTTACAGACTACATTACAGCCAATTTCTAGATTGGAGCCTGCTGTATTCAGCATTCATGCATTCTTGAAAAATCAGATAACTGCAGGAATCTGACATGGATCAGATAATTAAGTGCATGTAAGTCGCTATGGATAAGGGCATCTGCTAAATGACAAAATGTAAAACATTTCATTTTTCAAAGATGTTTTAAGTCTTAATCTTTGTTTAGTTTTACCATAATTTCACTATATATATTTTTATGTAATTTTATTACATTAGTTTATTAATAAAGCCCTTAAATGTGTCGCTTTGGTGGAAACATAATAAAGCATTATATAGAAAGTCACTCAGTACAACCATTCTACTGCCACTGTTTGTCTGTGGAGATTCGATACTCGTTTCATGCTTCATAATATGAACGGTTTTGAAAAAGAAAATGATAAATGAGCATTCCCGAAAGTGGAAGCTTGCCCCAATGTGGTGCCCATCCAAGAGTCACTATTGCAGCACGGAGGGACGATCATATGACTTTCCTATTCTCCCTCACACAACCAATTGTGCCTCTATATGATGTCTGACCCAGTCGGAAGGCCTCATCAGCGGAACACTAAGGTACATTTAGTTTGTAATAGTTTTAACGGATTTATAATAGTGGATAAGTCTGTTATTTTGATGAATGGTACAGTTATAAATGTACTACACTTTTAAAGAAATTTAGATTTCTCTAATATATTTAGTAGTATTAAGTAGTAATTTAGTGTAAATGGATCATCTCTGTTATGCATTCATTTTCATAAAATGTAGCATATGAAGAAAAATATCTAAAATCAGGCCAAATCGAAAATGATCCCAGTACCTAATAAGGTTTCATTGATCCAGAGTTGCACAATCAGCAGAACACGTGGTAACTTGCTTCACGTTTTTCTTATGTACTTTGCAAAGTGATAGCTGAGTCTCAGCATGCAGGTGGGAATCGACTTTACTACACTGGTAAAGAATTTGATAAGGATACAAAACATAATGATAAAACAGAAAACAAGTGAATCTTTAGAGTAACAACCCGTAAGGGTTTTGCTCTCACAGTATTCAAAAGGAAATACATGTTATGACCAAAGGTTTGTGGACACCCAAAAATATAGTGTGGAGCTTCCCCTTAAGATGGCAAGATGGCTTTCAACGAGATTTTTGGAACATAACTGTGAGGTCGGCTTCTGATGTTCTGAATAAGTCCTAGCTCACTTTTGCTTTCCTATTCATTTTCAAGGTGTCTGTTGTAGTTTAGATCAAGGGGTTTTTTTTTTTGTATTTAAGGAGAATATGGCATTAAGTTGATGAGTTTTGAGAGATTTGTTGGACGTGAAAACCATTAATTGTTTAATACTAAGATTCACTGGGATATTTAATATAGCGCATTATACTGTAACTTGTTTGTCTATGAAAAATCTAGAGCTGCATGTATTAATAATGTTGTATAGGAATGAAAGTAAGTGTTGTTGAAACAGTGGAGCTCGATAATTAATAAATATATTGTATGTCAATTCTTTTACTTTTGTCCTACCAAATAGTTTGTCTTTTGCTGCCAGTTCCTCCAATTCCTTAAGGCAAAAAAAATGTTTCTGCACTAATATGGTATTATACAATACGGCATATATTTGTCAGCATTTAGGAGCTAGTTTAGAGCAGTTTAGAAACGCTGCATCACATGAAATTGTCTTTTGAAACTTGTTAGAAATCTTTGTTAGTCTTTGTTGTCTCGATGAAGCATGGTGTATTATTTCAGCCTGACAATATGCTTGTTGATAAATCTGTAAATAATACTGGACCTGGATTAATTCAGACGCTAAGTCTCAACTTTAATATCTTGTAAAGCATGTTAGAAACAAAACAGGAATAAGTCAGTTCCAGTGAAATTGAATGCTCAATGCTGGGGGAGTTGGGGCATTCTGCCAGAAATTAATTCTTGCAAACTGAACACATCGCAAGTGTCAAGCGAGTGCAATTCCAGTCTGTTACAATGCACTTCTATTTTGGTGTATTTTTATAATTCATGTATGAAACCATGTGTTGCCATGAGGATTTCATTTGCTGGTGTACTTCAGCAGAAAGGAAAAGGTGACAACCTTGACCTACAGGCCATACAGCTTAGGCTAAAGATAGACCAGTTGAAAATACATGCATAAAAGAAATTCAAAGCTACAAGTGTAGATTCCTTTCTGCCTGAATGCCAAATTCCAAATTATAGCAGAGAGCACCTGACTGAGATGAATAAATAAATGGTATGTGAAGGAAGAATTTTGTTCAGCAGTCTCAGAGACACTTCCATGGAAGAGCCTGACTTGATCAGTCTTGACCTCTAACCACCTACAGCATTCCTCAACGATTTCAGAGACACTACTGCTTTAGAAACTTGCTGGCATGCAACAAGATGACAGTAGAATAAAGCACACCACCTCAGGGTGTTGTTAAATGAGATGCAGTGAAAGCATTTTAACTACCAGCAAACTGCAGAGCAATTGCTCTGGGGAAGAGGTGGGCATCATTACACAACAACATGCCTACATGCACCATTGCCACTCCACTGATCTTACTGCTGTCTATTATAAACATGCACCTTCAATAGATACACTGCCCAATGGTAGACTCAGCAGGGGAAACCCTTTTACACCCTCTTAAGTTAAGACCCAGTGCTTAATCAGGCCACACCTGTAATCACTTGCATATCTGGCTGCAGCAATCCTTGATGCAATGTTGAAAAATGCAATTTTGAAGGCAGCACATGTTCCTCTAAGAGCTCAGTGTACTTTTCATTTGCATTAATCACCTGCTGTCAGTCTGGATGATCCTTTTCCATCCACATCCATTTCGGCACACATCCTAAATACTTTTTCTCCCCCCTAAATAAGACCTGGAATATTTATCTGACCACAGTACACGTTTCCGCTGCCTGATGATCCATCTTAGATGCCCCCAAGCCCGGAGAAGTTGATGCTGCTTCTGGAAATTGTTAAAATGAGGCTTTTTGCACAGTTTTAATTAGCATTTGTGAATGCCAAAGCAATCCCATATGTTGTTGTATTATCTGTTGATGAATGATAATTCCTTGAATTGTTTAGTGATATTATGCACTGTAGATTGATAAATTCCTTCAAATCTTTCTTTGAGTTACATTGTTTTTAAACATTTCAGTAATATTCCTCTGCCTATAAAATTATAATCACCTGCTTGAAATCAAAGTTTTTTTTATTCATTATTCCTCCCTCTCAATCTTTTTTGGAATGCATCGCGGGTCCGAAATGCTGAAAAGAATGCTGAGAAGAAACAAATGAAATGAATTTGAATAGAGAAGACATCCCGTCTGCAATGAAGTACAAGTTAAAGTAAATGTAAGAAACACTTTGTTTTTTAGCATTGTCCATACTGTGGAAACTTTTTCTGATGTGCAATTGTGTATCAGATTTAAAACTGACTGATCAAACCACTTTAATTGCAACCATCTCTCTAAATAGCTTTAGTCTAGTCCTGGGGCAGTCCTTACTACTAATCAAAAAGTTGAGTAAAGTTAAATTATATAATTTTTTTTCCCCTCAAAATAACTATGTTGATAAGTAGAACTCGCTTCATGGTGCACAAATTATGGTGAAGATTGTTGGGCAATTTTGTGTGTAATCTGACTCGTGGACCACTTACAGCTTGGTCATTGTGCATCAGTGTGAGATGCCATCTGTGCGGCTAGCCACGGGTGACCGCCCCCTTTCTCCCGGCACTCCCAGGTGTGACCGACCCTTTGAAGTGTCTTAGAGCATTGTGCCCACCTCTGGAGTTGTGACCTGCAGATAAAAAAGGACAGACACCTAATATTATTCCATCGCACTGTCCATCTGTATGCAAATGAGAGCATGGTGCTTGTCCAGGGATGGAGGAACTTGAGCTAGCTGTCCACTAGCTGTTCTGTAGGCCTCTCACTTTCGAATTGAGGCTCTATCTAAACTTTCTGACTGAGGACTTTGTTAATGCATAACAAAACAAGTTTGTAAATTCAAATCAGTCAAGATGACTTATAATATTGCATGGATAATGCCACAATCGCTGGTTACTACTATGTAGTCTAAGTGACTCATCCAACTGATTCAAGAAATTGTTGCTCAAGGACCCAACAGTGGTAGCTAGGCAGAGGTGGGATTTGAACCCTGGACTGTCTGCTCTGCAGGCCAGTAACTTAACCTCTTAGCCACCGTGTCCTGGAAGAAGAGCTTTGAGAGAAAACTAAATAGTATTAGTTGATGGAACCACTTCACTGGAACAAAACATTAACAGACAGCTGTACACTCAAAGCAATCAATTCTGACAGTTTTCTGAAATTCTGAAATTAGGTGCCACAATCAGCTACACACACACACACACACACACACACACACACACACACACAAATACAGAGTTTATCGGATCGCCTGCTCTTTTTCTTAGAATGCCAACATTTATACATTTATTATATTATTTATCTCTTAGTTTATCACTATAAAACACTATTTAGCAGGCCCATTTTGATCATTTTGAACCTGTTGCACGAGCAGTCTTACATGACTGCAAATAAGGCAGACTCTGATTGTAATAGGATGGAGCACCTGCTATAAAGGCACAAGCTTTGAGGTTATCTGCAGAGACTGCAGATATTTGGGTCAGATTTCTCCCATGTTTGCTATTAGCCTATTTATTCTCAGAAGCTAAAAAGAAGAGAGTGCTACTTTCATTGCCGTTGTTACACCCTTTGGCTTACTAAACTCTCTGTGAACTATGGGACGGATATGGAGCTTGGAATAGGTTAGGGTAAAAACAAGCAAAGTAGACAGGAGAACCAGCACTGAGAATATGTAGTAGGATATCCTGGATGAGTGCATGCTGGATAGACAAAACATGAGGAGTCCAGAACAGTCCAGAACTATTCTAAGCCTGGGTCTGATGCAAGTCACAGGACGGACATCCTCCATTGCTAAATTTAGTCTTGTAACATGTCTGATAGTAAAAAAAAAAAATTCTGTTAATAAGAGATTTTATGATTCTATTTCATGTGTTCAGATTAAAAAAAATCATGTACTATATTTCTTCTTGTTTTATTTCACTAAGTGTTCACATCTCATACCACACAACTAAATTGCTCATGTATAATTGCGCTCTTGAATTAATGTGATGGCAATAAGAGGCTCTTTATTCACTCAGCTAAATATATTCATTACTGACACACAGAAGCATAATCCTGTCTCAGTCTCTCTCCTCTTCAATAGGCCACTAAATTGATGCAATGTAGTGCTCAAACAATTAGAGCCACACATTTTGCCAATTATTTTGCATTACACACAACCTTCTGCTGATATGCTCATACGTGGGCCATATAAATAATGAAGTTTACTCATGTAGCTTCCTGACAGTTAGATTTTATACATTTAAATGTACAGAATTTAGACCCTCTTATTCAGGACTTACAGAAGTGCTTTGTACTCTTTTTATTAGACAGAACCATGTTAGTAATCCATGAACACAATCCAATTAAAACCTGCTAGGATCTGATATGGCTTAATCAACAGATCACAATTAAATCCTTTTTTTGGGGGGGGGGGGGGTGAAGAGTCTTTATTCAGCAAGAAACTCAAACATTCAGGCATCCAGTGGAAGTTCATTGCACCACCTTTGTTGCAGTGAGTATGGTAATATTTGTATTATTTATTTGTTCATTTATTTAATGTCGCAGGAGGAAGGCTACGTCTATACCACACTGCTCACAAAAAATAGGGGATGTTTCAAAATGAGAGTGAAGTGATTTTATTTTACATCATTACACATCATCAGAAAAGTCAAAGAAAGTTGTTTGATTACGCAAATGAGATGCAAACACAATTATCATGTTTGAGTAGCAAGTAACTTATTCATGGGGGTAAACTGAAGCATGTTCAACTAGACGAGAGTGCCCCGAACCTGCCAAAACACACGGACAGTGATGGGGCATCTACAGGAACAGATTGTCCCGCAGTTTTTGTGGAATCTTCCTCATCTTCATTTAGAAATATCCTCAAATTTTTGTGAGCAGTCTTTTTTTTGTTTGTTATTTTGGCTTCTTTATCGTCGTTGTCGGCATCAGTGGCCATCGCAGCGACACACAAGGTTATATCCATACACGAGGCCATCTCAAGACTAGTCATATACTGTATATACACAGACAAATCCATGACAATTTAGAGTACTCAATTAACCTAATGTACATGTCTTTGGGCTGCGGGAGGAAACCGGAGTACCCGAAGTAAACCCATTCAGACATGGCTAGGACATGCAGACTCCACACACAAAGGTCCCAGGTCCCAGGGATTGAACCCAGGACCTTGTTGCTGTGAGGCAGCGGTGCTACCCACCGAGCCCTTATTTCACTGTGCTACCCTTGTGAGCAGTGTAGTTAAGCATATTCTGCTTGGGCAATTTAGAGCAATCTTTTAGCCTAATGTATGCTGTAGGAATATGGAACGAAACTAAAGTAAACCCACGCAAACACGGATAGGACATGCATACTCTACACAGGCAGAGTCCAAGGTTGGGACAATAGCAGGGACCTCTGAAACTGCACGGCATCTGCGCTAACCAGTTGTCACCATGTCACCCTCTTGATTATGCTAAAATGATCTACTTGCAACCTTAAAAGCTGCGCTACATCCATAAATACACTTAGCAAAATCCACATGGATGCCTCACATAATTATCTAATGCTTGACTGTTTCAATGGGCAAAATTATATGCACCGGCCAGAGAAAGGCAATGCTTGCCTTTCTAGAATATATTTACTAGATGACTTCACAAAGGTATATGCACCACCAGAGAAATGCCAACAAGTGGTGGGGGTACATAACTGAATGAATAGAGTCACTATTAGAGTGCCTTACCCTTGTGTTCGATGGTATGGGTTATGGCTTCATAATAAATACCACTGTATTCCAGCAGCTTTTTTCTGGTTGTGTGCGCTGGATATTGAATATCTGACACAACCACAACCAGACTCTTCTCTGAACTCTGGCCCTGACCCTTTGCTGGCCCTGTAGTCAAGGTTGATTGAGCCCATTATGAAAGCCTTAATTGTAAAGATTATTGTGTGGTGATATGTGCACCTGCTCCTGTGGAGGGAAAATGGGAGGGAATGGCCGGGGGTGTGTCAGAGTGCCCTGGTGCTGCACCACTGTGAACCAGTACAGCTTAACCTGCTCTGACTCATAGGGTTTTCCCTGTACTGAGTTACATGTATTACATTCTAATATAATTTCAGAGATGGAGAAGAATTTGTGGTTATGCATTCTAAGCATATTTGAATGAGTCTGACTGCACATATATTTTACAAAGCCTGCACATTAACTTTTACAAAGTAATCCCAACATTTTTGTTTGAATTTTTACAGTGTGTTTAAAACACAACTAAAAAAACAAAACTATACATGAGTATAGAGCCGGGTGCTGGAAATTACAGGTCCTAAGACCTTGGTTTATGCCCTGAACGAGGCTTGTGAAGGTCACTTTCTGCATTTATAGAACCCTGTGTTGAACTGGTGCTCTGTCTAGGCTGTACAACTGCTTGTGCACAGTGAATTCTGGCTTAGGATCAAGACCCTCCCCCATGACCAAGATCAGGAAAAGTGGGGCTCAGTCTGGATGCTTTGCTTTGCATCAGGTGTACGGGACGAGGTCTTATGTAGGAGGCGGCAGCGAATTTATTTAAATAAAACTTGTGACTTACGTGGAAATACAGGGAGGAGCGTGCCAAGTGTAATTATGAATGTAGTGCAGCTTTTAAGGTTGCAAGTAGAGTATTTTAGCATAATCAAGAGGGTGACATGGTGGCGTAAGTGGTTAGCACAGATGCCGTGCAGTTTCAGAGGTCCCTGCTTCAGTCGCAACCTTGGCCTGTGTAGAGTATGCATGTCCTCCCTGTGTTTGCGTGGGTTTACTTTGGTTTCGTTCCATATTCCTACGGCATACATTAGGCTAAAAGATTGCTCTAAATTGCCCAAGCAGAATATGCTTAACTACACTGCTCACAAGGGCAGCACAGTGAAATAAAGGCTCGATTGGTAGCACTGCTGCAAGAAGGCCCCGTGTTCAATCCCAGGGCTGAAACAGCTTCTGTAGGCTACAGTATCAAGAATTTAGTGTAAACTCCCTTAACATTTGAGCAATACTATAAGTTTGATCAGAAATTGGGTTTTTGGAAGGGTAACAGCCTAAGACACAAATTTTCAGAAGGAGAACAGGGTGAAATGGTCACGATATGCTAAAGCTCACAAATATTGGAATGAAGATCAGAGGCAAAGAGTAGTATAAAGTGACAAATCCAAGTTTGACATTTTTGGGCCCAATTGTGGCCTATACCAGTGTGTATGTATATGTATATACATACACACCGCTATAGGCCACAATTGGGCCCA
>JAUZST010015671.1:0-10108 GCA_034779995.1 Parotocinclus haroldoi | reverse complement strand
CCTCCATGGGAGGCATAGATGCTAACTATAATAATTATATAATTGTACATAATTAAAATGTAAGATGAGTCAAAGATGAGTCAAAGATAGATTAATCATGTTAGCTTTGCTCCTGTTTGCAGTTGAATCAGTTCGGTGGGCACCATGGTGAAAGAGACAGGTTTTTATGACATCCTGGGTGTGAAGCCCAGCGCCAGCCCCGACGAGCTGAAGAAAGCCTATCGAAAGCTGGCCCTGAAATATCATCCGGATAAAAATCCAGCCGAGGGAGAAAAGGTACGGGAAGGCTTCGCTCGCCCCGGCGTCGCCCCTGCTCGGACCGCCTAACGCCTCTGTCTTGCAGTTTAAACAGATCTCGCAGGCGTACGAGGTGCTGTCCGACGCCCAGAAGAGAGAAGTGTACGACCGAGGAGGCGAGGCCGCTATTAAGGAGGGAGGAAGCGGAGGAGGATGCAACGGCTTCAGGTCGCCCATGGACATTTTTGACATGTTCTTCGGAGGCGGAGGTCGCATGCGCAGAGAGAGGAGAGGTACGTCAGCGCCGGGAACAGTTCTGTTTTTAAGGTAAGGCTTCGCTGACAGCCTGGCACCGTCCGGCGATGCCCTTAAACGCCAAGGCAAAAAGTCCTGTTCGTCTTTAGGGACGAACCGATCCGACTCTTTCAGTTCCGATATCGGTCCGATACGGTCGATGAATTTGAGCCTGAGCAAGACGAGAGGATACTGACTTGAACGTTACCGTTTTAAATGTGATAAAACGGCAAGTGGCGAATGAAAACGATTTTTAAGCTTATAGAACCCCCTAAAAAAAAAAAAATCACCAAAATCAAACCGGAATGGATTTTTGTTACGTTCAGATGCGAGTTGACGTCCGTCCTTATTCGTTCATGACGCTTCAATAACGTTTTTCTAACCCTCTGCTTTCCGAAGAGCCTAAAAATATCACGAAAAGGTGCCACCGCCTTCAAACCGAGCTCTTTATTCTCTCTCTGGTGCTGCGTCTGAGAAATGCGTCGGTTTTGTTTCCACAGGGAAGAACATCGTGCATCAGCTGAACGTTTCTTTAGAGGACCTTTATAACGGAGCCACCAGGAAACTGGCTGTCCAGAAAAACATCATCTGCGAGAGATGCGAAGGTCCGTGAGAGTCACGTGGATGTGTGATTATGTTAACAAACGTACGATAGCTTGTAATCGGACGTCTTCTTGTTGAGCGACGGCCGTTTATTTTTAAGACGTCAAGTCATAAAGCCGGACCGTGAGACGTGATGGGAGGGTTAATATGGTGGTACTGGTTGTTGTCTGTCAGGCCGCGGGGGGCGTAAAGGAGCGGTGGAGGTGTGTTCGTCCTGCAGGGGTTCAGGAGTGCAGGTCAGGCTCCACCAGCTGATCCCCGGCATGGTGCAGCAGGTCTCCACCATCTGCGGCAGCTGCAAAGGTCAGGGCCAGCGCCTGAGCCACCGCGACCGCTGCAAAGCCTGCGCCGGGCGCAAAATCCTGCGGCACAAAAAGATCCTGGAGGTGCACGTCGATAAAGGTGAGGAGGAGCGGGCGCGTGAGCTCCCTCTTCCTGTACGGGGTTAAACAGCTCAGTCGTTCACCTGCTTCACAGGTATGAAGGACGGGCAGAAGATCGTTTTCCACGGCGAGGGCGACCAGGAGCCCGGGCTCGAGCCCGGTGACATCATTATCGTCTTGGACCTGAAGGCGCACCCCGTGTTCACGAGGTGAGCAGCCGCCTGTTTTTTTTTTCTTTTTATGCCTTCGGCGTTTTAGAGACGTCGTTCCTTCTCACGTCCTACGCCCGTCCTGTGTTCTGCCAGACAAGGAGCCGATCTGACCATGACCATGGAAATCCAGCTGGTCGAGTCGTTGTGCGGTTTCCAGAGACCAGTCAGAACGCTGGACAACAGGACCCTGCTCATCACCTCCCATCCAGGTTCATCTTTCATGCTCTTTCATTTCCCTTCCCTTAAGGAGAGTTAAAAACAAAAGCACTGGCCGAGACGAGCGCAGGAGTTGCTCGAGTTGAGTTTTTTTTTTTTGTTCACTTAAACTTGAAGATAAACAGCAAAACGGTTCCATTAAGTCACTGGGAGCTTTACCATCATCGTTCTCCAGCCTTATTCAGCTTTATAACAACACAGGCTTTATTTAATAGTTGTGTTTTTAGAGTCAGCCTGTTACACGTCCTGTAAGAGCAATGTGAGCTGTTCTGCCCGGCGACCCAGCTCCGATTGGTCGGCCTGATTTTAATGCCGAAATCAGAACAGGCTCCGATGAAACATTTGTGAGGGGCTCTGGCAGGCGCTCCTCCCCGCGGCCAGCTTAAGCCCAAAAATAAATACCGTGTTTTCCGCACTATAAGGCGCAGCCAAAAGCTCCTGCCCCTGATATATTAAAGTGAATATTAAAGCAGCACACGTTCACTTTCACTTTGTTTTGGAAACTTCCCATTGGAGAAGCTCTAACGGCCGCCCCTCAAAATTCACCTCTTGCCGTCTTCGATCCAAATGTGATAAAGTTCTGCCGAACGAATTCATTTAATCCAAACAGCCAATCCAATGATGAAAAAATTTCATAACTTGGTCTGTTTTGATCCGATTCTAAAAATGGCCGTGGCCCGACGGCGCTAATCGACCTGCGTCCTTTTTTCGAAACCTGACGGCGCTGTGACAAGGCCTGACCGCGTGAGCTTGTGTGGCAGCAGTGATGTAATGATGTCTTCCCGTCCCGAGCAGGTGAGCTGATCAGACCCGGAGATAAGAAGTGCGTGCCTAACGAGGGGATGCCTGCACACCGCCGGCCCTACGAGAAGGGCAGGCTCATCATCCTCTTCAACGTGAGTGATAGCAGCTTCTGTATTTAGACGTGCTGGCACTGCCCAGCTCATGCCAAGAGCCGGTGACTTCTGCTAAATGTAGGAGTATAAATATACTCTTGTTGGCCAATACTCACCTGTCATTTGAGGTTACGATAAACTCGGAACGAGCGAGAACGAGATGTAACGCACTCTTATAAAAGAGCTGCTTCAAATGAACCCGAACGTATAAACGCGGGAAAACGAAAGGAAGACGTTAAAGTGCCAGGCCAGAAAAATCAGAGGAATAGATAAATAAACAAATAAACGGGAAACTCAGAATCATGCCTATATTCACGTTCTTACATTATTCTGTTCAAAACGTGCTGCAGTATTTATTATATTCTGTATCTTTCTCATCCCAATAGTATAATATTATTAAACCAATCGAATTTATATCATATATTTCATCGAATCGTTATATATTTTTTAATAATTTCTCTATCTTAATACTTACTTTATTCATTGTTATTTATTTAAACTGTTAATATAAACTCAACCACGACGCCCATGCAGGTCAGGGCAAGAAGGTCCCGGGTTCGATCCCAGGGTGGGTCCTTTCTGTGTGGAGTCTGCATGCCCTCCCCGTACTCCGGTTTCCTCCCACAGCCCAAAGACGTGCGGGTTAGGTTAATTGGTTACTCTAAATTGGCATTGACTTTAGGGCTGCGACAACGAATCGATCAAATCTCTAAAAAAAAAAATCGATTATTAAAAGTGTTGGCAACGAATCTCATTATCGATTCGTTGTGTCACACGATTTCTTTTTTTCAGCGTCTCGCTTAATAAACGCTGAAAAAAAAAAAGAAGAACGACTTGAACGGAGCGACACTTCGAAATTTCAAAATAAGTCGAACACTGAGTGTGGTTTATACGAGCGATCACTCTGTGCTCGATTATATGAGACTAGCACTAGCACTGTGTAGAGCGGCTAATGGCTACATGTTGTACACGCTGTTGTCCGTGAATGATTACCAGAAGAAATCCACATTATTATGACCGACGCAGAGAAGAAGGTTCGGCTTAAATCCTCAAAAGCGTGTAACGTGCAAGCTTTGCAAAAGTGATTTGACTTGGCACGGGAGCAATGAGAACTGGCATAGCATTTTTTTTTTGTTTGTTTGTTTTTGCTTGCTGCCTGGATAATGGCAGTGATGGTGTACGTGTGCGTTACTTTTACGTTAAGTGCAATTAGCTTAAGCAGTGTTTATGTGCTTTATAAATAAGTGTAACTTGTACACAGTTGTGGTAATTAATGATTAAGCTTAAGTTGTAATTTTCGGACAGAGTACGAGTGAAGACCGATTAATCGGTTATTAAAATAATCGTTAGTTGCAGCCCTAACTGACTTTCTTCATTATACCGTCCGGGGAGTTTTTCCCTGCTCGGTTTTTGGGATATTGGGAGATGATCTAAAACGATAAAGCTTGCTTTTGAGTCGGCGCAGAGATAAGAGTAACAGTTTCTGATCATTTCCGTCGGGCGTCGTAAAAAATCGTGTTCTGTAGTTCACGCGCTAAGCTGAAAGCTTTGGAGGCGACGCTGTAGCTCTGCTGATTTGTGGGATTTGGGTGTGATCGCTGCAGGTCGTCTTCCCCGAAGCAAACTTCCTCCCCCCGAACAAGCTGAAGCAACTGGAGCAGTTTTTCCCGGACGCGCAGGAGAAGAGCGAGCCCGACGCCATGGACGACGACCTGTACATTTACGCCGACCTCGAGGACTGCGACCCGAGCCGACAACGCCGCCAGTACCACTACGTGGAGGAGGAGGAGGAGGAGGACTTTTACCCAGGAGGAGGGGTACAGTGTCAGACCTCATAGGACACACGCCTTACTCCGATTCTGTGTGATACGTTTGGGGTGAAAGGGTGGGGGTGGCGTTACTCGTTTGTTCCGAGACACTGTACGTTCCTGTGTGTGAGACTGCGTATTAGATTAACCGGTGTGGAGTCAGTGAGAGGATCCGTGAGCCGAGCGCATGCTGCTGACGTCGTAGCTAGAACAGAGGCTCACTGCAAAGTCCGCCCGGTATTGTTTAAGCTTCGTCCAGAGATCAGTAAGTAAGAGATAATCAAGGAGCAGCCGTCCGAGTATCCAGTAAAAGCGACCGCGGGTGCAAGTCCGGATATCCTGATCCCAAAAAAAAACAAAAAAAATTTTTTAAATCAATAAATCAAACCGGCTGCGGAGTTTAGGTTTGTACCAGAAGGGGGCGTCGTTGCCTGGGTGGAATAAAAATGTAGTCTGAATAATTTGTGCGTTTTAACTTCGAATTAAAAAAAGTAATGCAAAACTAGATAAGGATTTTAAAATATTCGTGTCCATCCCTGTTACCAAGCTGCTAACCTAACAGAAAACAATAATTCACCTAAAGCCATTTTCCTTTTTCTGTCTCTTCAGCAGTGTGCCATGTGAACCTTATCGGCGAGTGCAGATAAAGATAAAGGTTCTCTGCCAAAATATCGCCTAAACTGGTTAATTTTAAATGTTTAAAGCAAGGAGATGCATTTTAGCTCTGTAGATGAAAATGACAACCAAAAGGAGGTTCTTATTTTTGTGTTATTGCTACTGTTTTATTTGCTTTTCCTGGTCGGGGGGGGGACTGGGACTCGAACCCTGCTCCCCGCTGTGGAAGGGTAACGAGTGCCAAGAGCAAAAAGTTCCCGGACGCAGAAAGTTCATTTGGTCGCGCAGCAGCTCTTTACGCTAAAACCGCCTGTCTTTGCGAGTTTTATTGATCCCAGTCTTAAATGATTTCCCTAAAGTTCTTTCTCTCTCCTGTCCTAATCAAAAACGACAAAACGTGTAACGTCGAATCCCATTTGTACGTGCTGTAAAAACGTTCCTTTTTGAGACCTGTGATAAATGTGGTTATTATACTGTTATGATCTGGTCGGTTTTATTGCGCCGACGATGTAAACACTTGTACTTTTAACGTAAATTAAACTGAAATGTTTCTCACTTACCTGCTGAGCTTTTGGTTTTCTGGGGACCTTTTGCGCCAAATTCGATTTCCCTTGGCCATTTTGTGTTAGAACTTTTCTTCGTTTGAAATATTACGATATTTGCACTATTTATTTGTTTTTTTTTGTTTGTTTGTTTGTTTATTTATTTGCCCAGTTTGAGCTGTGGATCTCCAGTATCATATTTAAAAAAAAATAATAATAACAATTCTAAACACGAACTGGTTTAATAATTTGAAAAACAGCATATGCATTTGTTCCCTTAGTGCATTAACCAACATTTAATGCGTTTCCATAATAAAATCACAACATTGCGCTCAGGGTCGCCGTTGTGTTGGCATGCGAGTGCGGGCCAGGTGTTAAAACACACCGGTCCTGCACACCTGAAAGAGAAGCAAGGATGAACCGCGTGTATACAGTCTATAATCACATGCAGGGACACCACGGTGATGGGTTTTAGGACGTTTAGGACGTGTAGATCGTCTGAGGATGCACACTGGCATGCATGTAGTACGATTATAGGACATGCAGTACTAATACTGTCCACGTTCACACAGCATAGAACCGTTTAAAAGGATGACGTAGCCTTGAGTCCGGGGGGGCAAACGGGGTGGCGGGGGGAGTTTTCGTGCAGAATGGAGGAACGGACGTCGAGTTTCAAATTAAGAGCAAACGCGTGGTTCACTCAAGACCGGAACCTCGGCCATTTCGGTCGTGGTCGTTCGTGAAATGACTAACGTAAATAACCAAGTGATCACGTCATAAGTAAATATGAAATACAGACTGATGAGCCAAAACCCAATGACCACTCAAGGATAGCCTTTTTTTTCCCCCCTGCAGCAGCTCCTGATAAGCTTTTAGAGAACAGTAGGTTCTCATAGTGGACGTGTTCAGGAGTAAAAGAGCCGAGGCGCTTCAACAAGGGACAAAGAGAATCCTGTGAACAGTAAGGCTTGTGGTGTGCTCCTGGTTCAGCCCTGGTGAAAATCGACCGGCCCCAGGATGGACACACTACGAAACGGCAAACGGGCACCAGTGTGTAAAGGCACTGAAGGCTGTACCATCCGGTCTGAACTAACAGAAGCGATGATGTGGGCACAGAAATAATGCATTCCCACTGTGTATGGAGGCTGTCTAGCCACCGACCAATCAGAGTGCTCACCTTGGTCCTTCGGAGCACTGGAAGAAGGTCGTCTGGAAAAATGCAGCCTTCTGGAACGTTTGGAGACCCCAAATCTCAAATCTGCTCAAGCATTTGGGAACAAGTCTGAATCATGGAGACTTGCAGGACTTGAAGGATCTGGTGCTAACTTGGGACGTACCGAACAGGTCCGAGCCGCTTTGGACCCGTGCACCGAACGTCAGGGAGGTGGTCGTCATGTTTTGACTCATCAGTGACTTAGCGACGCTGTTTTATAGTACGGGAAAGGCTGGCATGACGTGTTGGGGGGGCCGAGAGGCGTTGGTTGAAAATGCGAATCTGCACCCCGAGGTCGTTTGTGCACCTTTGTCCCGACAGAGCTCGAGTTTGAATGTGAAAACATAACGAGATCGACCTTCAGCGTGGCTGGAATGGAAGACTTTTGAAACGTCCGACTAAACACTGATGCAGTGATGCAAAGACGTTCAAGTGCCAGACTGTCAGGAGCACACCGACGTGACAGGTGGAGCTCAGGGCTTCCAGAGCTTCAGCAGGCCGTCCTCGCTGTAGGTGGCCATGAGGTTCTGATGAGGATGATGGGTTATGCCAATCACATCTTTCTCATGAACCTGGAGTGAAAGAGGAGTTGAAATCTTCAGCGACTGATCGGCGCCACGCACCGTTTACCACGCTACAAAGCCTAAAAACCGTGTGGCCGTTACAGGGCCGCCCCTTCCTGACCATGACATCTCCATAGACGATGGTGTAGTAGTGTCATCAGGTGGCCTTTCCGTACGCAAGCTCAGTAATGCCAGCTGAAACGCTAAGCTTTTTCTATATCTGTGGAAAGACCGGACTTTTAAACACCCCGACCCGAAACCAGAAGGTTCTGGCTGAAACCTGCCCGATCTGTTACGAGACTCGAATGCAAACTCTGAACCAGAGCCGGTCATTACTGACATCACCAATGCTCTCGTGACCGAGTGAAGGTGGGTCACGTTCCGGAATCTACGAGAACCCGAAATCTGGAGACCCCTAAATCTCCTTTAGAAGAAGAGAGGGGAGGGAGTCCATGATAAACGGACATGTTTTAATGAGATAATGAGCTGTTTCTCGTTTGGATCCGTTTTGGATTTTGGATTTCTGTCTGAAATAATCGCACCGAAGGACCTCAGTACTTAAATAAAATCAGCAAAAACCTTTCAGATGAGTCAAAATGGCAAGCGTTCTAGCACGGGTCCTCCCACGCTGACGTACCATCGCCGCTAATCCTTTCACGGACGAGGAATTCAGACGTTCAGCGTTTATTTATATTTTATATATATATATATATATATAGATAGCCTCTTCGGATGCGTTTGGTTTAGAAACGTGGGGGAGAAAAAAAAAAAAAAAAAAAAAAGCGTACCGTCAGAGTTCTCTCCAGTTTGCCAGTGATGGTGCTGAAGCAGTAAAGAACGTAGTCCTCGCCCACGCAGTAGATCCACTCACCTCGAGGAGAAAGTGTACAGCAGACAAAATCTCCCCCCTCCCTCACACCCGAGCTGAAGCTCCTCAGAACCTTTTAGACAGAAGGAGAGAGAGTGCAGATGGAACGGTGGATGGAGGAGGTGGAGGGGAGGGTAAGGGGGCGAGTGAGTCAGCCAGTAAAGGAAAGTGTGGGTGAGAAGATTGTCTCGCTCAGCCTCGAGTTTAGAAACGGAAATCACGAGATGAGGCGTCTTGTAGAATTTGGACGTGACTGCACGGGTGTTCATGGGACGGTGGGAGTGTTATTAGGAATGCTCTAATATTACAAGAACAAGCATTTATGGGCGTAGCTGTGGTAATATGGCGATAAGGCAGACGAATGTGGGCGTGTCTGTGGGGATATTTCATTATGGGACATTTCACTTATCAAATATCCCCCAATTTTTGTGAGCAGTGTGGATATGCAAGGCTTCTAGGAGAATATCCGAGTTATTGGGGATCTATGGGTAATTTTTGGAAGTATATGGTAATAGGAGAGAGAGTTTAAGGATACTCGCTAGGAATATTGGAACAATATGGGAATGCGTACGGCCGTGTTATGGCAATATGGGACCGCTTGGGATTGTTTAGTGGAATATCAGGGTTTTTTTGGGAGTGTTTGAGCCAAGTAAGGCTACTATGGGGTATATGGGAGGGTTCTAGAAATGTCAGGTGTTTATGGGAATGGTGACGGTTTGGTGGTTACCTGCCCCTTGACGTTCATGACCACCACCGTGCTGGTCCTGTTACACACCACAAAGTGCTCTGGGTTTTTGGGCACCAGGACGACGTTATTCACTGTGATGTCGGATCCCTCGGGAACGTCGGGGGTTTTAATGGTGAGGCTGCATTCTGCTGTCTTCGTGTCCCAGATCTGTAAAAATCAGAACCAGTGCTGTAAGCGTCTTCACCGGAGGCGCCGTCAGATGTTCCAAAAAAATGCAGGAGTACACGCACTCCGGGTGTACCTTGACCGTTCCGTCGGCCGATGCGCTGATGACGTGATGCCCGTTGTGAGAGAAGATGACGTCGTTTATGCAGGAGGTGTGGCCCTGGAACTCCTTCAGCATCTTCCCTGATTTCAGTCCATGAAGTCTGTTCATGAGTTGATGTCGAGAGTAAGAACGGTTCACAAAAATCAGAGGTTTCAACGTGAATATGAAACGATTTCTTTTCTAAAATAGAAGAAGCATTTGATTTGATTTCGAATTAAGGTGATTGAGTAGCTAGTTCAGTATGGTGTATGGTCACCCAAGAGTGTCAAAACACACTGACAGCGAGCCTTGAATTATCGTCCGTCAAAAGCATAAGGTACCACTATAGGGAGCAGGACCTCATAGGGTACCGCTGTAGGGAGCAGGACCTTATAGGGTACCGCTGTAGGGAGCAGGACCTCATAGGGTACCACTGTAGGAAGCAGGACCTCATAGGGTACCACTGTAGGAAGCAGGACCTTATAGGGTACCGCTGTAGGGAGCAGGACCGCATAGGGTACCGCTATAGGGAGCAGGACCGCATAGGGTACCGCTGTAGGGAGCAGGACCTCATAGGGTACCGCTATAGGGAGCAGGACCTCATAGGGTACCGCTATAGGGAGCAGGACCTCATAGGGTACCGCTATAGGGAGCAGGACCTCA
>JAUZST010015670.1:0-34620 GCA_034779995.1 Parotocinclus haroldoi | reverse complement strand
CACACACACACACACACACACATTTGGGCCAGTATTAATTAATTAATTTAAAGCAATCAATTAACCTAAAACACATATCTTTGGACTGTGGGAGGAAACTGGAGTACCTGGAGTAAACACACGCAAACACAGAGAGGAGAGAAAGGTGCTCCACCCTGGGATTAAACCCAGGACCTTTTTGCTGTGAGGCAGCGGACCTACCCACCGAGTCTGCCCTCCCTCGTCAGGTAATATATTATCTATATAGACACAATACACAATATTAAAAAATATATAACATAAAGTTGCAAATATTAGTGATCTATTAGCAACATCACAAAGAACAAAATACTGGGAAAGTGCTCAGACATGTTTTGAAATGTATGCATTTAATTTATGTTATATTTGTATACATGTATGTATATAGGATCTTCTTTCATAGCTCATAACACTATGCTAATCACCAACCATCCAGTTTGTGGTTCTTTATGAATTAAAGCCATCGATTTTGAAAGATCCCCTAATTTTTGGGAGCAGTATATATAAATATATACACAAAACATTTGTGACATCTTATGTAGCATGTGCTTCCTCTCTTCTGTTTATCCATGCATAATAGCTGCAGTAGTGACAATGTGATGGCAGTTTAGATTTCAAACTCTATACATAGTCCCAAGACTTAGCTGTCATCACAGTTAGTTATGGTCATACTGATTTGCTGCAGAAACAGTATGCAATGGGCTGTGCTGGTTACTCTTTGAATGGTGAGCTTGAAATGAATGCCTCTGCCCGGTCATTTCTTTCTGGCTGCCAAGTAACTGCGAATCTGTGTGGACGTTCAGTCTGTCTTTATTTTGGTTGGAGCCATAGTAGAAAGGATTGACTCTGTCCTCACTGTAGCCCCTATAGGGAATTGTCTTCTGATTATCCTGGTACTCAGTGCCCACAGGGATAATATAGCCATTCCTAGATAGGGATGAATAAACGTTTCTTTGGCCTTCATACCTCCGTAGTGGGTAGCCGGTCTGTAAAGTGTGTGTACTTCGCCCGAGACGGACACTGCCACCCAATCGTGTGGGGGTGAGGGAAAGGGGAGGTGGAGGAGCTGGTAGAGAAGGAGGAGGAGGAGAGGGAGTGCGCTGTCTGGACTGGATTGGTTCCAGGTTAGAAAGCCACTCGGTGGTCTCCCAGTGGTACGCTGCAGGACAAAGACGGACGTTTACGACTGACACATTGATGGGTTTCATCAGTTCAGAATTCTTCAAAGGAAATTTTTGAATTATAAGTATTAAGCACTTCTGCTAGCTGAGACATGGCAAACAATACGAATGTCAGCCTATAGACTTCAACATTATTTTTTTTTTATTTTATGCAGTACAAACTTTGCATTTATCAGTCATGCACTGAAAAAACTAAAATCTTTAGAAAACCATTTCCTAGAAACATCATAAAAGTGGATTTTAATTTTCGAATGGCTCAAAGGAAAAAAAAAATAATACGTAGCCTTCATCCACATAAACACAACTCTGTAGGTTGGAATCTTATTATAACAGAGTAACTGTATTCTGACAACAATTTAGGCAACAAAATGTTCTTTAAAAATCAATATAAGTAAATAAGCTTTAAAAAAAAACTGTACGTAGAAGTTGCTTAAAAATGTTTGCAGCTGTAAATTGTTGACAGTGCTTACAATCGACAAAGCACCCTTTGAAGTATTCAACGCACAATTGATCTTGGAGATGGTGGTGTGGATTGACTGCAATCAAATAGGAAAAGAAATAAGAATCCACAGGTGGAACTGTGCGACAAAATTGTTGGGTGACAATGACTACGACAGCAATGACGTTTACTTCAAAAAGCAGGCATGCTTTATACGTCACAGCAATAGAACATGAAGATGAGCCATGACAAAGAATCTTAAATTGGACTCACAAGTGCTACTATATACTGGTCCATCATCTAGGACTGCAACTGAAAGAGATTGAAACCTGAATTAGCATTCCAAAGATTAAGCATTTGCTATTGATTAGCAACTTATCTCTGGGGGCTAAAATCTTTCTTGCTTCTAAGCTCATTAATACTATGCAAGAGTTTTGCACTTTCTATTTTAAGACAGAAAAATTAATGTTGTGTTATCTTACCTTCGTTTTCAACACTTTCATCTGCATCATTAATCTGATGAATTACAGTCACGATGGACGCTAATTTGAAAAGTTAAAAAAGAAATCCATTACTAGGTTTCAAACTGGTAAACCTCATATTTTTCCAGCAGCTACACTCAGAGTGGTACATCAGAAAATCCCATAGTTGCTTCCTATTGCATAAACAGTTTGTTTTGACTGGTCCTTTCTGTCACCTTAATGAGGTGAATGGCTTGGTTTATTATAATGGTATTATATCAGATGTCTGTATAAGTGTTTGTGTTTTTAGGCTGTGACAGGTTTTAGCTGCCATTTATGGGAGAAACACCAGTGATTACATTTTAGCAACACAGTATGGAAAGAGGGCAGCACGGTGGCTCGGTGAGTAGCACCACTGCCTCATAGCGAGAAGGTACTGGGTTCGATCCCAGGGTGGAGTGGACTGGGTCCTTTCTGTGTGGAGCCCCATCTTGGGTTGTTCTTGTCCTTGCACCCAGAGTTGCCGGATTTACACTGACTGCCAATTTTCCTCTTGATTGGACCATAGGTATTAGCACATAGAGTATTGATTTTGGCATGCATGGCACTAGTAGTACTTTGGATTTTTTTTGCCCTTCAGAACTGCTGCAATTTGTCATGCCATAGATTCCACTAGGTGCTTAAATCGTATTCGGATATTGGCATATACATAAGGGCAGGATAACGTCTAGCAGTTGGCACAAATTACATGGACCTGACATACTCTGAACAGCCTGTTCTACCTTGTCCCAAAGAAGCTCTATATAATCTGGGTGTGTGAAGGCCATCAAAGCAAGGAAAGCCTGCTGTCATGTTCCATGACTTCACAACCCTTGTTAAATGGTGCATTGTCCCTTATAGGCTTAATGATTGCCACAAAGAGGTGAATGTGGTCAGCCGCAATGCTTAGGTAATGCTTAGGTTCTACTGTACAAATGTCCATCATCTAGACTCAGAGAACCAAGGGTGCACCAAGAAAACATTCTCTACCCCATTACCCCACCCCTGCCAACTTGAACTGTGGACATCTATCAGAAAGGGTTCATGCTGCTTGTGAGGAACAGACAGAAAAGGCACTCACACTTGTCCCTTGCTGTTAAAGTTCATCAGTGTGACATGTGCGGTTAGACACATTATTTGGAGCACTAACACTATATTCAGCTGCAGTTTGCTTGACTAGCTGTTCATTAGAGCGATTTTTTAGCATTGCTTGACTGTCTCTTTTTTTTGTTTTTTAGAAAAATGCATTGACATCCCTGCAAAAGATGTCTTCTTGAAGGCAGCTTATCTTATCATCTATAAGATCTTGAAGCACCATTCTGCATTAATGCTGCCATCACCGAAGTGTAAATGATCTTTGCCAAGGGCACTGACACAATCTCAACTGACAAGACAGTAACGGGAACAAGACAGTAACTATCCTAGACAGGGAGCCAATCCATTGGACGGTACATACACGCATACACTCACACTCTAGGAAGTTTAGCTACATCAATTAACCGAAAAGAGAAAACCAGAGCACCTAAAGTAAAGCCACACAGAGGTGAGTATGGCATGAACACTACTCACAGAATAGACCCTGACTGCTCCAGTGCTCCACTGTCCACAGGTGACAGAACTAGCCACCGAGCCAACATGCCACCCCATGGCTAACATAAGGTGTGAAATGAGTGCTAGTCATTTCCATTATCAAAAATGTGTACTATACTAATTTTAATACTAATACTACTTCACATTAATATTATACTTAATTCTTGATTTTATCACTTGTATTTCGTAGGTCATATTTGTTAATGTTGCTGAAACTGAGTATGGTGCTTGGTTAGAAAGTACACTACATGTTTGGCTGTTTACACTAGGGTGATACTGGTAGGGTTGGAAGGGTTGCTATTTGGCAGTACAATGAGTGTGAGCATGCTATTATTTGCCTCACCACTGTCATCGCAGGAGTCAGATCTGAGAGAGGCACTGGCACTGCTATCTGAAAAACACGTGGCCTCTAGAGAAGAGTAGATGAGAGGTTTTATACAAGCACACCACACAGAACACCTCATAACACATATCTAACCATTCTGAAAGAAAAAATCATATTAATAATATGTACAGTATATGTGCACTAAAGCATTGATGAAAATGAGACACTTTCCATTATAGGTATAAAAATTACAGAAGTCTTTAAAGATCATTATTTATTTACTTATGGCATCAGCAAACTTCTTTTAATTTCTACAACTAATTATTATTTAATAGTCATCTGAGATATTCTACATTAGTCAATTCCACTCTCATACCATGCATGTAGCAGTATTAACTCACAGTTGGACAAAAATAATTAAAACAAAGCCTATTTTATAATATAAACAGAAAAGAAAAAATATAACATAAAATTCTGTTTCGAACGTGTCATGTAATTAATTTTTACAATGTGAGCGTTTTTTTCTTCTTTTTTTTTACTTGTTTGTTGTTAATGGTTTTTTTTGGGGGGGGTGCTAAGGTAAATGAATGTTTGAGCAGATATTAAGTTTAGGATAACGCACGTGACTCGCCACTATAAACGTGTTCTGTCACTTAATTTTGTTTTGTTCTATAAGAAGTACACTGAAATTTTCCAATAAGTTCTAGTGGAGATTTTGAAGCAAAAACTGTGTGTCAGCTCCATATGTTCTTATATACCAAAAAGGGTAACTGCAGAAAAGTCTGGAGATCATGGGATTGCTGTTTTTCTGTGATTAATCATTACTGATTGACAAAATGATCTTTGCCAATATGTAGTAATTTTGTATTTTGGTTGTCTTTGTAATATGTTGCTATTGTAAATACATGATTTGCCATTGAATAAAAATTATGTCTAAAATTATGAAAGCCTGCACATCAATGAAAAATAAAATTGAATCAAAATTATTTTCCTTAGCACTTGAATAGCGCCTTTAGTGCAAAATTTTACAGTCCAGGATATGCTGCCACATTAGTTTCAGTAGATAAGGGTCTCTACATGCTTAGTTACTTATGATATACTGCTGTGTGAAAATGGCTTCTCAATATTACATAAAATGCCTTTTTATTTGCCTGATATTACAACAGACTACCATGTGATGCTAATAATAATTTGAAAATGTACAACCCTCTTGGCAATACTAAAGAGAAAAACAAATCCCTTACTATAAAACATGATAAAACAAGATTTTATGATGATTTAAAGGGAATAATAAAGTGTGTGTGAAAAAATAAGTGTATATGAGTGATTGGAAAACTGGGATGAGAATGCACGGATGCATTTTCTTGGAATGCAAGAAAACACCACCTGTTATGATAAAAAAAAAAAAAAATTAAAATAGAACTGAAGTGCACTCTTTTCTTCTCTTACAGTAGTTACAGTAGAAAATGACTTACACTGTCTTAACTATCAGTTTTCTCTTTTTTTCCCACAAATAAGGACAAATAATAAGTATATTTTTTATTATATTTTATTTTAAATTATGTATTTTTAATTGTATTTTTTATTTTATATATTAAAATGTAGAATTGCTGGAGTGTGAGATATGAGGTGTAACACTTGTTCTGGCCAGGCAAGATTTGGCTTAAATTAAGCGCTGCACTGTTGTATTATTTTGCACATTTAAACGTGTAGTCTAAGTAAGCAGTGAAGCTGGAATTTTAACTCAGAGACCATGTATTTCTGTTATTTCAAATACGATTTGACACATCTTTTGCCAATGCCAATCAATGACATAAAATAAAAAATAAGAAATAAGGATCTCCAGAGTTTCTAGTTGACTAGTAAAATGAATAGTCATGCAACTCCACAATAATCTACCTATGTGATCTTGGGTGAAACTGAGCATAAAAAGCATGAGTTGTTTGATTAACTTATAAGACATAAAACTACGGTGGCTCAAAGGCAAAGGTACTGCACTAAGACCTTAAAGATACCCAGTACTACAACTGCATCCTTAATTGTAAGTCATTCTGGATAAAGGTGTCTACTAATGTTATGAACTACCTTTGATATTATAATCTATGATTTATTGAAAATATCAACTTTATCTGTAATAGGCAAGAATGAGTGTGTGCAGTCAGTGTATGTATGTGTGTTAATGTGATTTTACCCTGCGCTCTGTCCATTTTCTCTTCGTCTGTCGGATAGGGCCTGTCTCGCCACTTCAGTGAACGGGTTTCATACTCATCCTCATCATCTTCATCATCTACCTCCCAAGGTGCTTTACGGAGAGGAAAACTTGGTAACAACGAAGGCAGATTTGGGGCCACGCTACACACAGCCACCTCTCTCCTGGGGACACTCAGCATGTGTGGTGGCTCCATCCGAATGGTACCCATCAGTGGTGGGAATGAGAGAGAAACAAGGCCCTCAGCTTTCTCACTCTGGCACCGTGGACGTGTGTAGGCAGTTGGGCGCACCATGACCTGCGGGGGCCCTCCAATGCCTTCGCCATTGTAGACCGGCATTGTCCTAAACTCAGTGCCCTCGCCACCTGCACCAGTGTTACGCAGAGGGTAGCCATTCTCTGTAGAGATGCCTCCTGCTTCAGTCCTGGCCCAGTCCTTGTGCAGAACCTTCTTACGGAAAGCTGCCAGCAACACAAGAAGCACAAACACCACAAAAAGCAGCACGCCAATGCCAATCACCTCTTCAGGGCCGATGTAGGACATTTCTTCAGCCTGTGTTCCTGGGGGACGTGCTGATGGTTGTTCACAGAACTGGCCCTCAAAGCCAGCTGTGCAGTTGCAGTGGAAAGCACCGAACGTGTTCACACACAAACCGCCGTTCTCACACTGCTCCCGCTCACACTCATTTACATCCTCGTCACATCTGTGATAATTAAGAGATTTATGAGATAATTAAGAGGTTAACTGCCATCAGCCAATAGTCATCATGAAATGATGTTGCACTTTCAGGAGCTTGTTATTTTTATTGTTTCAGATTCATGTCCTCCAATCTGGAATATAAGATATGCAATATAATACAGAAAGAAAAATTTTGTTCAGTTATACATTTTTCAAAAGCCTCTGAGAAATTCTCCAAGACATTTAAACCTTTATTGAAAGGCTCTCTCTCTCTTTAATGAGAAAACATTTGTAATTATATAGTACCTAGAGCATATCACCATACCATTTTTAATTCCTTGCCTTTTGTAACATTATACAATGAAAATAAAAACATATGTCCAGCTATACTGACACATTACAACTCTCATAATCGAAATAAAAATAACACGTGAAACATTTCTCATAAATCATTATCATTTAATTAGTAAAAGTTCTGATTGGAATAAGTCATCAGCCTTTCAGATTAGCCGTTATAAACATGATCAGGTACAACCTATAGCCTTCCAAATCACACACCAGGCTAATAAACCCACACCTGACATCAAATGTAGTGGTTTCAGAATAAAACCACAAATTACTTTAGAACAAAGCTTGATAAAGTTGTGAAAAGGCAAAGTTCGGAGAAGGACACAAGAAGATTTTTGGCTTTAACTCTCCCTGTTAATACAAGAAGTGTAAAGTGTATGGAACCTCAAACACCTTGCCATGATTGGAATGAAACACTTACAAGTATGTAAGGGTGAGATTGGTCATTCTATACATGTGACAACAATCTCACAAACGTTACACAAAGCTGGCCTGTATTTGTGGCTTAGCATTAGTGGTTGTTTTCTCAGGATGGTTGGTATCTATAACCTACCCAAAAAGAGTAAAACTGTGGGAATGACAGTCAATTTACGCTACAACATACAGTATTTTGGGAGGGCTGGTCTGATTGAGCGCTCGACGTCAACACTGCATGAAACCAAGATTGAATCATTGGTGATTGTCCTTCAGCTGTAGCCAAATCAGAGTCCTGACCTAAATCCACTACATTGAACTCGAGCATATGATTGAATTTGAACAATTTTGCAAGGAAGAATGGGCAAATATTCCCCAGGCTAGGTTTGCAAAACTGGTAGGGCATATTCAAACAGACTGATGGTTTTAAAGCAAAGGGTGCCTCTACAAATTACTAAGTCCGCAGGCTGATCACTTTTCCATCCCTGTTAATTGAGTTTTTCATTCTTTAAACTTTCTTTTCAAAACCTTATATTTTTCTCATTACTTTAATGTTGTAAGGCAAACTGTGTATATGTAAATGGAAACAAGACACTGTCTTGTGACTTTTGATTTGAGAGTGACTATTTCTAAAGGGATATGAAGATTTTCAATTGGCCCTGTATGTCTGAATGTTATGTAACTTAACAACCAGTGGCAAACTGCCTTAACTGCCTTAAAACATCTTACATAACTTCATGTGCAGTCAGTGAATTAGGTTCATATTATTAAATAAACATTTAGCTCAAAATAGGATTGCTAAGCAAATGGTAATTTTGATTGCTTCATTTAAAATTTAATGATGTTCCTTTTCAAAGATTTCTAAAGACCTGTGTGTCTTTCTTTAAATGTTAGGGGTTGATGTGCATTTGTAATGGGACAAAGGCTTAAAGCAGTACCTACTTTATTATAGCATCACTGGTTGTAGGTATGAATAAAATGTATAAAAAAGGTACTTAAAAATAAAATAACACAATAACATAACATCATTATTATGTTGTTGTTGTTATTATTATTATAATTATTGTTATTATTATTATTGATATATTCTAAGCGATATTATTATTTTATTGTTTTGTTGTTGTTAAGAAGACTTAACAAGTCTGGAGACCTTCTGCAGAAGAAATACAGTACAGTAATAACAGTTTTTAAATTAACTGAACAAGATCTATTGTTCGGTATATAAAATAAATATACAAATATCAATAAGAACTGATCCGATGGATAAAACAGTACAAATACTGCCCTCTAGTGTGAAAAAAACCTTTGCTCCAAATTCATTTATTTAGAAAGGAGCACAGTTGGTGTGTGTGTCTGTGTGTGTGTGTGTGCGTGCGTGCGTGTGTTTGCATGTGTGTTTAAGAAATGTTTAATTAAAACGTGACATCTCTTACGTGAGACCACTGAAGCCTCTCGGGCAGCCACATAGAAAAGTGTTTCCAACTGCTTTGCATTGTCCTCCATTCTGACAGGGTGTGGGCAGGCATGATGTGGCCTCCATTTCACAGTGGGCACCAGTATACCGTGGCAAGCAGCTGCATGTATATGCTGTGGGGTCGCAACCACAGAGGTATTATAAGAACTGGAGAAAGTGGTCCACTCATGAGCAACAGTAATAACATGTTCTGTAAAAGCAGAAGAGCAGACTGTGTAGGGTTTGAGTATGGTGGTGTAGATTTAAATGATAAAGACTTTCGAATTATTAAGGTATGCATTGGCTTTTAAGGCACACAATAGCACTGTTGCCATGAGAAGTGTGATTGGTATGCAGGGCGCATACACACAAGACATTTCTTACCTACACAATAAAAAATCTCTCTCATTTATTTCATTTATTAAAAACTCTCCTTATTTAATCTACATACTTGCAGGTTTGTGCAAAAGAGTACAAAAGGCAATATATGTGTTCAGTGAGTGAAAATCACATTTTTTCGTAAATATTTAGAAATGATGCTTACATAAAGCCTACATTCATGCACATGGTGGATATAACCGTTTCTGTCTGGAAATTGCAAAAATAAACTTCTGGGTAATAACAATGGGTTACACCCAAAGCTGTACCAAACTGTTTAAAGCTTGATTCCATGACATCATGATCATGATCTTGACTGGCAACATCACCTATTGTTTCAAAGCTTTGACCTACAGTCTTAATATCTTATAGTGAAGTGAGGATTTGCTGTGTCTTTAGGTTTTGTACATTTCAGAATAGCTTTATTTGACTTGACAAAAGAAAGACATGCTATACGGTTTCTGACAGCAATCATGACGCATCTTTTTTGGAACGAGTTTCTTACTCGTTTACCATGGGATTGCATATTGTAGGTCTCTACTTTTAGATACGCATCACACCTGGTTCTATTTAAGCGCTTGTTCTCAATTTGTTTTGCAATAAATATTTTAAATAAATAATAAATATAAATAAATAATATATTTTTTAAGAAGTGAAACATGGTAAAATTGTTGATATATGCTAAAGTTTACAAATATTATAATGAAGATCAGTGGAAAAGAGTATGATGGAGTTCAATCATCGATGTTATAAATGGTCATTGCTAAAACAACAACTGTAACAGTGGCCTAAGGCCTTTGCACAGTGTTTGTTGCCTGAAGAACAAAGGAATCAAGCGTAAGACAGATATCTGGCTTGGGCAGCAGTGCGATTCAAACCAGGTCCCTGCGGTGGTGGGCTAGCATATTAAAGTGCTGAACCGATTCAACCGACAATTTCAATAAGTTCATAATTACTGTGACCTTCTTTTTATCTGGCCCAGCTCTAGATCTTGTTTTGCCACTCACTCCATTCTTAGCTATACGATCTCATTTTAACCCACTGCTACAGTGACTGAAAACCTTTATTGTTATTCAGCAAACATTCCTTTTTTACACATCTTACCTCCAGCAGGCAGGCTGACACAGGTGGCGCCGTTCTGGCATGACACTCCTTGACAGGGGTTGGGATACAGCACACAGCCCAGCTTCACCTCACTGATGACAGCCACTTCACCGTAGCGACTCCTTTTGCTCTGCAGCTGCAGCTCATTGCCGTTCAGTGCCACAGCTTCCAGGCAGCCCTGGAAGCCATCAAGCAGCCTTGAGCGTCTGAGCCTACCTTTCTGTGGCACTTGAGCCCCAAAAAACAGCGAGTTTTCAATGCCCATTGGCCAGAGTCGGACAGGGGCCTGGGCAGCATGCCATCGTTCCACATAGCTGTCATCCAGAGAAAGTAGTGTGTAGTTGTGGGTCAGTTCCAGTGCCACAACATGCCACATGCCGTCACTGATGGGGCGGCCAGTGATGCCAAGGACATCCAGGGTGTTGGCACAGTCCAGCTGAAACCACAGGCGGCTATCCTCGATCTGAATAAACAATATTCAAATGATTTATATAAGCTCTTGGGATAAGGATTTCCTTAAATGTTGGTTGTATTCAACTAAATAACAGTTTATTTCTTTTTTAGAACTTGGACTCAGTCTCGATTATTGGAGGTGATAGAGTATTGCAAGCCTTACAAACTCCACAACATTGACTTGACATTGTAAAAAATGCAATATGTCAACGTTTTTCAGAAATGAGAACTGTTTGATATTTAGGAAAATGCGCCCTAAATATTCAAGTTTTTAATGACATATTCTACAAAAACAGATTTAACAGAGTTAAATTTGCTCCAACTTCTAAGCCTCTTGAATGACTGAATGCTACCGTCATTTTTCACACTGTTTATATAGCCATAAAATGTCGACATCAGTTCCAAGCTGTTTAATAAGCAGTATTCCTATTAGTTATACCAACTGTGTATTCAGCATTTCTTTTTTCAGCATTTTCTTTTGTTATCTTGTATTCAGCAACATTTATGTAGACCTGTGTAATTATGTAATTTAAGGTTAGTTTCACTAGCTTTAGTTACTAGAATACTTAACCTAGTAACTAATTGACTTAACTACTGGATAACTTATGTTCCATGGTAAAACCATTGTAGAGATACCATAGTGACCAATTCATAGTTTTCTTTCTGTCAAGACACCATGGTAAATAATTTCACATGGGTGAGGTGTGTACAAAATATGTGAATAGACAGCATAGACAAAAATCATGTTGTGTAAAACAGGTGTTGGGAGAAGGGAATTACGGAAAATGACTCCCAATAAAGATTTTAAAAATCAGTTACAGTTTACAGTTAGAGGACACAAAACGGAGTTAGAGGAAAGAAACAAACTATGTGACTGTTTTTATAGTGTGTGAATGCAAACCTTTAACATTGTACAGGGCTCAGCTTGGCTGCACATGATCACTCCTTTGCTCTGCAAGGTTCGAATCCTCAGACCAAGCTTAATTCCTAGATTCTTATTGCTCTTTGTTACCCTGTACTTAATGTAGCTGTTCCCTGCAAAACTCAGAGATGTCTGACCTAATAACACAACAAAACACACAAAATAATCCATCAAATGCTATTTTTAGGCATCGTTGTTTTTAATTAGGTCATCATTAACACTACCTGATACGGCGATTCAGTTTCAAAATATTCTCACTGTAATGAGTTCTCTAACCTGCACATTGGTCAAGAGTTTCAGGCTGGCACTGGCAGACAGATGGCGCTGTTGGACCACTGCGAACACATTGCATATCAGCAGGACATGCCTGGCCATCACAAATCTCGAAGGATGGCAGGCACATTCCACCTGCTAGAGGAATAGTGAATTAATTTATAACCTCCATGTAGCAGAAGATTATGAGATCAAATTTTTAAAAAATGTTCGTTTTACAGGAAATTAAATGACATACCAATTAGCAGCTACTGGTAATATATTGTTAAGCAATTAGTAGCCTACTATCCTAATTAATATGTAATTTTGGACTTTCCAGTAACTTTTCCAGTTTCTGTATTCCCATGAAAATATTATACATGACAATTGCATGCTGCATTAATTACTTTTTGTGCCTGTAGTGTTAAGCTAAATTAATTTAATGCTCAGTTCTGGCATTTGTGGTAATATTTGTCCAGCTTCCTAAGAAATGTCATTACCAAATTGTCTAGGCAATATCACAAGACCTGAATTCCATTCATTTTTCATGACTGGTCAGATCTGACTGGACCATATATCTAACAAATTTGAACAAATTACATAAAATCCAATCAAATCAGTCATCATTAATTTAGTGTATTTATATCAGAGTATGTGAACGGAGTGGGGTTGTAAACATGTCAGCTCTCTGCTCATTCTGCAATAACTCTGTGCCCACTTCACTCTGGCATTTTCTTTTTTTTCCTCTCTGCTCGCTCTTCGCTCAAAAATGTTCTCTATTCAGTCTGCTCCTGCTCCGCTCTAGATGTGGCTTTAAAATTGCAAAACTGGTGATGACGCCTAATTTTTTTCCTCAATTTCAGTGTTTTTTTTTTTTATCTGTCCCTCTCTACCTCTGCTCTCGTTTGCTGCACATCATCATCTATAAACACAGGTTTTAATGCCTATAATATAATGCAGTGTCACAGTGTACAATGAAAGTCTAGAAAGTAAATGTCTACATTAATGCATAGCCAAACTCATTTTAGACAACTTAAAAATCACAACCAAACAAAACAAAAAAAAAGCACAAAAAAGACACGCCCAGGAAAAAGAACATATGGTAACTCCATAGAACAGGGATGTTTGTGAACATACCTGAACATGTACAGCTCTCTGTGCGGCTGAAGCTTGGCAAGACGAAGCTCACTTTGGAGGTACTGTGGGTGATAAAATTGCCAGGATCCAGCCACAGGCTAACTTCGCACATTTCCTTGCCACAATCCAATTCTCCAGTGCAGCTCTGGTCAAGTATGTTTAGCAGCCGAAGACCATCTCCAAGCTTTTGCTTAAGTTCACTCAGCATCAGCAACAGCTCCCCAGGCCCAAGATAGCCACCGTCTTGTGCCTCCACTACCAAAAGGACGTCTAGCTGGGAGGACTGTGCCACTGCTTGCATCCCTATGAAGTGCAATGGTTCTGGAGTTTGTGCCACTCCTGCATTCCCAAGGATCCCCTGCAGTTTTTCCTTTACATGTTTCATATAGGTGCCGACAAAGTCCTCAGGAAAGAGACCTTGGAAGCGAAGCATGACGGCATTCTGCACCATTTCCTCTGTGGCAAGCTCTACCTGCACCTTCACACCCACCGTCTCGGAGAACTGGCCGTCACTGACTGTGACATTTAAGAAGTATCTGAAAAGGTTTAGAAGTATCACTCAGTGGGACAAACCTAATATATTGATGTTCTACACTCACTGACTTAAAAAAACGCACCAGGATAAAAATGCCAAATGCTGTAAAACTCACAATGTTTCAGGTAGGTACACTCCACTCCAAAAGTATTGGACCAGTGAGGCCAATACTTTAACATTTGGGTTTGGCATTAAATGATGAATAAGAGTCAAAATATCAGCTTTTACTTCCAGGTGTTTACATTTGGATCTGATACACAGTTCAGAAAACAGCACCCTTTGTCAGAACCCACCAATTTTTCTTGTGACAGATACACTTAAAATAGATTAAGCTAAATAAGACTTAATATTTTGTTGCAAATCATTTGCTTGCAAGAACTGCATTAAGCCTGTGACCCACTGACATCACTAAAGAATTATTGTCTTTAATCACCAATTAAAATGAATAAGCCCATCCCAGAAGAAGCCATGCAAGTCCACACAATGACATTACTTTCATGTTATTTAACAGCTGAGCTTGTATTTTTGGGATCACGAGCAGATCCATTCTTTCTCCAAACTTTAGCCTTTCCATCACATTGGTAAATTTTAATCTTTGTCTGGTCTTCCTGTTATTCTTGCTAACTAGTGGTTAGCATCTTCTGGTGAAGTCTTTGTACTTTTGTTCATAAAGGTTGTTGCTGATGTAAAGTAGTTTTTTTCGGGTCTTTCTTTACAGCATGCAGAATGTTTCTGTTATCAACTGCTGTGGATTTTCTTGGTCTACCTGTTGGGCATATGTTACTTCGCACACCAGTGGGACTTTCTTCTCCAGGTTGTACTGGCTATGGCCAATATTTGTGCAATGGCTCTAATTGATTTTCCATCTTCTCTCAGCTTTACAATTGCACAGGCAAGACCCAAATCTGAAACTGAGCATAGGCATTCAGCGCTATTTATTGTTTGAATAATCAATGGGATAGGACACACTTGGGCAACAAAACATCTTCTAATACCTTTGCTGACAAGAAAAAACGGGTGGGTTCAGACAATAGGTGCTAATTTCTGAACTGTCTATGAGATCCAGATGTAAATACCTGGACATAAAAACTTGAATGTGGATCTTTAGTCTCATGTTCATCTTTTAATGCCCATCTCAAGTGTTTTATGTCTACAGCAAAAATAAAAGTATTGGCCTCGCTGTTCCAGTACTTTTGGAGGGGAGTGTATATAAATGATTACAGGTGTGGTCTGATTAGATTTGGTCTTCCCACAAGAGAAAGAAAAGTGCTTTCCCTACTGCCCTATAAAAAGGTTTTTGGAGGTTACATTTGGGGACCTTTGGGTGACATTTTGCCAAGTTAACAGACTTTTATAGGGGGCACATGACTGGACTGAGAGAAGCAGGATAGTCACAAAACAATTCAGTGAATTGCTTGTCATCTAGGTCATTATGATCTAGTTATGGTGAGGCATTGGTGGAAGTGGTTTCAGACGGCCCAGTAGTAGTGTACATTGTTTGATCTACCGACCAGCACAAGCAACTTCCACAATTTCATCGTCCACCATCCAGATACAGGTGGCACCTTCACTACACTCCCTTGTCTCTGCCTGGACCATTTTCAGGCAATTAGCAGAAGGATTTTTTTTTGTCCCGGTACCCATTACAATGTTCTGCCATGGTCAGCCAGCCACTGTCACCATTGTTTGGAGTGGTGTCAGAAATGAAAAACAAGGACTGCAACAAACTGGAACCATATAGTCTTTAGCGACAAATACAGGTTCTGTTTTGTACCAGATTTCAGATTACAGGTTCAAGTATGCAGGCCTTACACACTGGAGCTACACACTGATCCCACTGCTGGTGTGATGATCTGGAGAACCATTGCATACAAGAGTTGGTCAACTCTTGAAGTGATACAAATGACATGCCAGTTGTCCAGTTGTCCTCTCATGGCAGGGGGATAAATGGACAACTGGCATTTTTCAGCAGGACAGTGCTCACCTATGCACAGGAAGGGTTTCCCAGGAATGTCTCTGCCACATTGCAACACTTCCTTAGCTTGCCCAGTGACTAGATTTATCACCACTTGAGATTGTAAGCTGGGACACCATGTTTCATGAGCAGCTTATGAGTATCTACAGGCCTATCTGCAAGATTTGTGGGCAAATGTGCCACAAGATAGTATACAGAACCTGCATGTCCCCACATTCAACCATATCACATCCTGTATTCAGGCCCAACCAGGTCCTAAAGCCTTCTCTCAGTTGTACAGTATTCCCCCATACTGTAAACACTTACATACATCATCAATACATTGCACATATAGAAAGTTTCATTCGATACCTTGGTGTGTTTTTGTCAATGAGTACACAAATGTAAAGCATGAGTACAAATAAAGTAGTGAAACATAATATAAACCACAGGAAACTATTCAAGAAACAAACAGAAAGCAACCTTTGACCACATCACTATTGCACACTGCTACCTGCCAGGTTCCAGTCCACTCATGGCCATAATCTTTCCATCCTGCCGGTTGACCTTAAACAGACTCTTTGGCTCAGACCACTGAGTGAAGGTCAACATGTCATTCTCATCTCGGTCACTGGCATAGATTTTGCCAATGATACCACCAGGAAACATGTCCTCCACCATCACTATGCTGATCTCCAGTGGAATGGCTACTGGCTTAAAGATGCTGCTCCCAACCACACGCACAGACACGAAGGAAGACGATGACAACCGAGGCTTTCCAGAATCCCATGCCTTATACACAAGGATGCAAGAGAAAAACCATAAAAGAATCATATTATTATCTGACAGTACAGGGTGAGTCAAAAGGCACAGGACACAGGGTGAGTCAAAAGCCACAGGACACGCCAAGTGCTGCATCAGGCACTTTTTGCTAAGTCTGCAAAAACCATTGTTGATGATTCTTCATTGATATCGATCTTCGGATGAATCCTAAGTATCTTGTCGTCCACAGTCCTGGTTTCTCTGAATTAGACTACGAGTGATGCAGCAGTGCTGTGTGAAACTGGTGTTGTTTCTGTGTGTTGGTTGTTCAAGTCTGTGTCATGGTACAGCAGCTGGGTTCCCAAACACCAGAATCACCTCAGTCCTCTCTTCTTTCATCAATTCCTTTAGTTACCTGTGACGAACAACAAAAGTTTTGAAATTTCTGTGTTGATAATGTTTGAACCACAAGAGATATTGCAAATTGATTTCGGCAGTAGATTTCTGAGACAATTCTGGTCTTCTCTGATATACTACATAATGACCTTCCCATTGGAACAACTTGCCCTTGATCCAGTACTTTGGCTTTCAAGATGGCGGCCATATTCCAAACATAGCCAGTAAGATAGGGACCCTTTCTGACATAAACGGGTGTCCTGTGTCTTTTGACTCATCCTGTAATATTAAGTTTATAAGTATTTTTATTTGCATATACAGTGGGTATGGAAAGTATTCAAACCCCTTTAAATTTCCCACTCTTCGTTACATTAATTAGGTTTACCAGATAAAAGCCTTTTCTGTAATCTAACCACAAATGAGCTTTCTGGCAAGTGGGTTTGGTATAAAAAGAACAACTACAACTGAAAATAACTTGACTCCCATGGTAGTGTGTCTGTTATGTTGTTAGGCTGTTTTTCCACCAAAAGCCCTGGCAAACTTGCTAGAGTCATCTGTCTGCCCCTGCCAAAAAACTAAAATGGGATCTTTCTGCAGGACAACAATACAAAACATTTGTCCAGATCAAGATAAAAATGGTTTCTTGAATACAGATTCAGTCTTCTGTCATGGCCAACCCACTTTTTGTCTAAAGCCCAAAGACAACCTTTGGGGTGAGCTAAGGAGGAAAGGTCACAAGAGGATTCCATACAGATGAATGGTCTTGAATTCCCTGCTCTGTATTTCACAACCATATTAGAGAAGACGAAATGCTGTTTTATTAGAAAAGGGAGGGTTTACAATATATTTAACGCAATAGCAGCAATACTTCTGTTTTTGCAATTATTCCATTTTTAGTTTCAGATTATTCACCAAATGATAAACGTATATTTTTACTCATCTTTACCAGTGGTGTACTAACTGTGGGCATAGGTTACTGCTTTGTGTATTACGGCTTATGGTAACTCTATTTACAATAAATAAAACATAATATAGTGCTCAGGTGGAACAGCAGAAGCAAAAGCTAGCCCATCACTGCGGGGACCCTGGTTCAAATCCCAGCACTGTCCTCCAGCCAGAACAGGCATTTCATCCAGACACAGTTAGCTGATCAATCATCCCTTGGCACAATAGCAACTCCTGGCCAGCCCTGCAATGGACTGGCACAATGTGTTCTGCAGGACTGGCACCCGGAGCACATATAATATGTGGAAAAAAGTGTGTGTGTGTGTGTGTGTGTGTGTGTGTGCGTGTGTGAGTGCATGCATGTTTCATACAACCCCAGTTCCACTGAAGTTGAGATGTTGTGTAAAACATTAATAAAAACAGAATACGATGATTTGCAAATCCTTTTCAACTCATATTCAATTAAATACACTACAAAGACACGATATTTGATGTTTAAAATGAAAAACTTTTTGTTTTTTGCTATTATTCACTTTTTGAATTTGATGCCTGCAACATGTTCCAAAGAAATATGTTTCTGATTCAGAATGATGTCGGTTTTTAATGCAGTGCCACCTGAGGGATCAAATGTCAAGGGCATTTAATGTTGCTTTTCAGACATGCCGTTTACTTGCAGAGATTTCTCCAAATTCTCCAGATTCTCCAAATATTTTGATAATATTATGGAATGTAGATAATGAAATTCCTAAATTCCTTTCAATAGCATGTTGAGAAACATTGTTCTTCAACTGTTTGAATTTTTGCTCATGTAGATGTCCACAAAGTGGTGAACATCAGACATCAGACAATTTAGACCAAATGGGGGCATTTGGCTAGTTTTAAAAACCAAATAAGCCAAAAGATTTTAATTTGTTTACTAATGTGAAGTATAGGGCATGGTATATCTGTAGCCTGTAGTAAACATTAATAATACAAAGACAAAGTGTTTGTGGTTTGTGTGTGTGTTGTGGGATCATTTGTATACTCATTTGAAAATAAAAGCACCTGAATTTCGAGCGTGTACTCCCTTGTGGCATCTGGGCCAAACACTTTATTTGAGCGTAGCACTCCATTCTGATCCAGACTGAACACATTGCCCTTGTTTCCAGACACAATACGGAACTCAAATGGAATTCCATTTCTTGGAGAATCTTTATCAGAGACGGTCAGTGTCAGGATGGTGGTACCTGCTGGTTTGTTAAGCTGAAAATACATAATTTATTATTTTATTACTTACTGTTATACTTATTATTAAATTAGTTTCTTAACACAAGATTATTACGCTTATTCTGAAACTACTGAATCGTTTGCTGCCAGGAACTGATGCAAAAGTCTGAGACCACTGGTGAAAATGATTTAAAATGTTTTTCAGTGCAAATCGCATAATCACCATAAGATTTTAAGTTTAAAGTTGAATCTGTGAAAAACAAATTTCAGAATTACTTAATAGTTGGTATTTACCACTTTTGCTATAATGGCGCAATGCATTACAAGCCGGCATAAACTAAACATTTTGTGTAAATTGTGCTGATCTATGTTATCCCATCATGTGTTTACAATATTCCAAAGGACAGCTTGTGATAACACTGAATGCTCAGCTTTCTTTGTCTTCAAGTGCCCCTAAACCTGATCAGTTGGGTTTAGGTGAGGTGACTGTGTAAGAAAATCCATGACAGTCAGTACTCCTTGACCTTCTTTGGTCTTCAAGTAGTTGTTGCAAAGATTTGAAATTTGGGTCATTCTGTTGCTGCAGTATGAATCCTTCTCTACAAGGATCTAACCAAGCCTTTCCACTAGTGGTCTCAGACTTTTGGCAACCACTAAATGAAGCAAACCAGACTGTGTTGCGAACCAGAATGTGTTTATAATCTTCTTATTAAATAGCAAATTCCAGTATAGATTGTTATATACAGTAAGTTAAAATTGTTACAGTACACAATAGGCATAGGAAACAAACATTTCCTGCATACATTAAAAAAAAGAATAGAAGAACACAGTTTGTGGTGTGTTTCTATGGCAGTGTCACAGGGCCACCAATGGGCCCCGTAAACATACTACAGCATTTACAGTGGTGCATCCGCATGGACGCACATATTTTCTAATACGTTGCCATACCACAATACCATTGGCTTTTCCTCATCACATAGGGGGACTGTTTCATTGCATTGCTGTTGGGATGTACAGAAATTGCAAATAAAAAATGTTTCTTATAATTTATTTGTCATTTATGTTGTAGACAGTGTGAACCTAAAAAAATTCAGGTTATGTCTGGTTAACTTAATTTCATTTTTAATGAGCATTCATTCCTGCATTTCATGCCGGCAACACATTCCAAGAAAAAAATCTTTACACTCCTACCATCTGGGCCCTTACAACCACACTGGGTAACTGCTTCTTTCCACAAGCCAGTAACCAGAAACTGGACTAAACACTAGACAAACACCTCTACAAGCTGAACTGTACCAAACTCTGCACACACACACACACACACACACACACACACAGAAGCGCACACATACAAACACAGAAAGACAATGATCCCGATCTCTTGTAAATTTTGTCATGTGCTTTATCCTTTATCGATCTTCTAAAACAGAATTGTTATATACAACTGTTCCGCCAGAAAATTATGTATGAACTGTCTGTATTTCCTGTTCTGTTTGCACTGTTTGTTGTCTTTCGTCTTTTGTGCATGTCCACTTTACAGTGTTATTTAGTAATGTAGTTATGTACCTTGAATTTAAGGTTAGCAATACGAGTAAAATAAAGCTTATATCATCTTAAACAGGTAATGTACATAGGTAATTGTAATAATGGTTTGATGAAACACTTTAAGAGCAAAGGTGTCCCTTTAAGAAAAATGTTCATACCATCACAGCACAGCCTTTTCTCATTTGATGTCGTAAATAGATTCAGCTTGACTAACCAAGCACTAGGGAATACATGTAACATGACTCATTTTTGTCTAATGCTTACATTTTAAATTTCTGTATTGAAGTATTTCCAATATAAGGAAGCCCAGCACACACCTGAATGACTGCTGAAGCATTTGCTGGGGAAAATGTTGGTGCATTGTCATTCACATCAGCGATCTCAATGTTTACAGTCACTGTGGTGGACATGGCAGGCGAGCCACTGTCAAATGCCTGGACTGAGAGCATATAGCTGGAAATCTTAAAAGAGACAGAAGGGTAGAAGATGAGTAATAGTGTGCTTGGTTTAACGACATCCTAAAGTGACAAATGTATAATCAAATATTCCTGGGGAAGCTAATATGTTCAGAAAAACTAGTGTTTTTACACTATTCATATAAATCTATATGACAATGTAAAGCTAGCAGGTTAAATAATGAACGTTAAATTATAAGCAATGTTATATTTATCAGTGTTATGGACCTGCATTTTGACACCCTTGACTACAAAACAGTAATCTCTCTGTCAAAGATACAATTCAGACTCAAAAAGGACAAGTACCATTTGTACCAAGTATCAAGTCTGCTTTACTCTTAGTTAAATACATGTTTCATGCTCTGACCTTCTCTCTATCAAGTGCTTTGTTGACTTTCATAAGTCCAGTCACAGGGTCGATCCAGAACTGGTTCCCTGGGTCTCCTCTTAAGATTGAATAAGTAATGCGCCCATTGACTTGGCTGTCAAGGTCTTCTGCTAACAACTTCACATCACAAATACACATAATGCGTACTGACATAATTCGAATAATGCGATATTAGCAGTTCATTTGCAAAAATCACTACATGATGTCTATAAAAATGATTAATCAGTGCAAAGAGATTAATTAAACACAAATGACCAATAAGAAACCCTTACCCTCGTGACTGTCTCTCCAATGGCGGCATCCTCACTGATCAGGATGTTGTACACATCATCGTTAAAGGAAGGAGCGTTATCGTTAACATCCATGACATCGACGCTTACGATGATGGAGGTTTTCAGAGGAGGAGTTCCCCGATCCACAGCTTCAACTTTGAGGAAAAAGTCTTTACATACCTCGTAATCCAAATCATCAGAAATAGAAATGCTGCCTGCAGTAATGCAAAATGACAATGAGCCTTCAGAACCTTCTGGGTTTTTTTTTTTACATCTTTTTATGGTTATGAATCCTTTTGTACTGTTTTGCATCCTGTAACAAACTAGAAAAAATGCCATTAGCAAATGTATTACAAGTTAAATCAGCTTTATTACTGCAAGAAAAACAGTGTAATCTATGGGCACCATGCCAGAACTTGAGTTAAGAAAAGCTATTACGGTATATCTAGTGTGGCTTATGGATCATGCATAATTCAATTCCTTTAACCACTCAGATGTTCCAACTGCACATAAATGTCCTGCCCTGGCAACCCTCAAATTAAAATGCATTGTTAAAATTCTCCTGTGGCTCTTGTCCTTTTATTCAGGCAGAAAGTAAAATGCTCACAGTCCTGGACGTTGGGTGGAATTCTTGGGCCTCATTTATGAAACGCGAGCAGAATAAGCAGACGCGACAACCGTTTGGAAAACCCTTGCTTCATAAATGGTCACATTAATGGTGGTTCGTCTCAAAATGTCTTCAAGTACGAACAAAGTTTACACCTGCTCCTGGCACATAAAGTGTACGTAACATCCAAAAGACATCAAAAGTATCAATTGACATGACTGCACTTTACCGCAAGTATTGACTAAAAAAACAACCAATCCTAATATACTAATACAGCTATTATTCAGAGAAACTTCCAGTAGCCTGTGCAGGGCAATTGTTTGATAAACTATTTTGTAACAGATGTGAATAATTAGTTAAGGAAGTGTATTGTTTCACTTAAAAACAGTTTAGGGTGTGTAGCAGTCACCACAGTAATTGGCTAATCTTGCAATGTTACTAGACAGAGCTGTGCAGAGAGAACATGTCTTTAGAAACCATACAGATTTATTAACTGAGACTCATGATTTGGAGTCAGCCTTGAGAAGAGAGTCCGGCAGATCCCGTGCTATTCCTGTGCTGTCCATGCTTGGACTTTTGGCTACTGGAAAAATCCAGAGTGTCCAGCCTACAATGACCCACACAATGCCAGGAGTTTTAAATGACATAATCCTTTTAATGCCTTACTATATCATATCCCTTTACATTACAACAGCTGGAAGTCAAAAAGACTTCTGTCATTGCAAACTTCCCAAATGTCATTGGGGCTATTAACTGTACACACATTTACATCAAGGCACCATCTAATGATGCGTTTGCATATATAAATAGGATGAACCGACATTAAATCAATTTGCAGCTGAACTGTGATGAGAAATACTACTTCTAAATGTTGTGACAAGGTGGCCAGGTGGAACTTATGACAGTTAGATCCCGCACTACAGCTCGGTTGGCAGATGTTTCGAGAATGATGCTTTAAGACATAACTGGTTCATCGGAAAGCAAACATAAGGGCTATAATATTATAGGTTTATTCATATAGCCTACTTTTCAAGGACCCAAAACACCACTGTGGAATCTCAAAAATAAAAAGGTGTCAACTTGGCTGCATTTCATTCAATAAAACGTTGATTTCCCTTTTGCTTTTCTTAGACATATTTTTTTTTATTTAGAAAGGATTTTTTCAGTTCAAAAGCTTCCTTATACATTATTTGTTATTCACAGGTGTAATTTAAGGTTAATACTATTTGTAAATAACGTGCAAATTTGAGAACCATTTCGGATTTAACATACATTCTACTAATAAATCTGGTGCTAATGCGGTGTTCGTAAAATTAGTGAAAAGCTTTTGGGAAGGTGCAAAAATTCCATATTTAACCATACAAATTAACTGATGGTCTGTTCATGTTTTTCCAAAAGTTTCATAATTGAGGCCCATTTTGTTCATATAATAATTCACATGTTGCCACTGCAAATTTGAGAAACAAACCTAGTTACTTTTCTCACCTGTGGCCTCATCAATCGCAAACCTCCTCAGTTCATTTCCTGCAGTAATACTGTAATAGATCTCAGCATTGACTCCGATGTCTTTGCTGGAGGCAGAAACCCTCAGAAGCTCTGTCCCCACAGCTACATCCTCAGGCACTGTAACAGCATAATCCTGCTTTTGAAAGACTGGTGGGTTATCATTTACATCCAGCACCATGACTGTGAGGTCGACTTGTGTGGAGAGGCAGCCTTCTGCGCCAGCCCTGTCTGCAGCCTGAACCCTCACCCGGTACAAGTCTCTGAGCTCCCGATCCAGAGGCATCTCAAGCATCACCACTCCAGAAAAGAGGTCAATGGAGAAAACACCATCAGAGTCCAACAGAGTGTATATGATTCTTCTGTTCAGTCCTGTGCCAGACACAGATGGGAGATTAAAGAACAAACAACAGACCACATGGATCACTTTGAAGTCCATGACTAGAATAAATATGGCTAGTTTGAGTCTGCTTTCATATACACAGAAGGTAAACCATGCAAATCTACCCCAGGCTCTCCCTTAATGCTTATAAGAGGTAGCCTAGTCAGTTTAACAATAGCATAAACTGATTTTAGTACTGATTTAGTAGTGACACAATTTCCGAATGTGACGATGCAAACATATATGTTAAATGTTTATAATGTATGTTTTAACGATTCATTAAGGAAATAAAACTAAACTAAGGGCCATATTGTTGAATTGTCCATAAAATGTTTGAAGATTTCTGATTTGTATTAGAGGAAAACAAAGCAGATTTTTTTACTTTGATTTAGCAAAGAAAATGCATTAACAGCACGAGCGAAGTGATACACACCTTCATCTGGATCACTAGCCTGCAAGCGTGTTATCAGGGTTTTGGGTGCTGCATTCTCAAATACACTGGCTAGAAATTCAGTAAAAAAGAATGATGGTGCATTGTCATTCACATCTATAACAGTAAGGAAAATTTCAGCACGACAAAATAGTCCGCCTCCATCTGTAGCTTGGACTATTAGGTTATAGGCAGAAGTTTTCTCTCGGTCCAACAAAGTGGCTGTTTTCAACTCGCCTAGAAGACAAAAATGAAAAAAATATATATGAAAATTAAATAGTTAAAAGAATTATCAACAATTAGTTGGACATGAAGTGTAATTAATGGTTCAACATGAAAGAAACACAAAACACAGTTTCATTCATGTCACCTTGTGTGCATTTGCTTGAATTGATTTCAATTTGTATAGTTGTATATCAATATAACATCTAAAAACAGCTTTACAGAGGTTCAGATATAGAAATATCTGACAGGATTATCATTGGTTAGAACATTGGTTATCGACAAGACAAAATGCTAAATGGAAGTATTTTACTACCTGTTCCCCACTGTATGGACATTTTATTCTACAAGACAATGTCAGAAGTTAGAAGCAGATAGAATAAAACGTGAATTCTCCATGTTCACAAACTTTTGCCACTCACATATATGAGGTATTGGCTCATATCCCTTAATAAATTTACTTAATAAATAAACTTTTGGAGGTGATTTCTTTTTCTATGTTTAGAACTTGTGTGAAATACTGACAATATTGTAGATCGTATTTCTGAACATATCTAGAAAATTTGAAAGTGTGCACAGTACAAATTTTATATGACTCAAGTATTCCCACAGAGTAACAGCGATAAGATCTCACAAACCGTGCAGTGAGATCACAGCCCAAAAAACTATATATATATATATATATACCCACTAGGCAGCACAACCATTAAGATTCAGTTGCTTGTTGTACCACATTTAAATGCTGTGAACATAACTCTTTCACTTTTTAACCATAAATATGATCCTTATGACAAGCTGATTTGGCTTTAAATTACCTGGTATCTCAGAGTCGACTCTTTCTCCTAACACATTATGCAGTTTATAAAGGGTTGGCATTTAACAGATCAGTTTGATCACATGTTGGCAGTAGTACAATTCTCAAATTACAAATGGAGCTGACTTGAGAATATGTGAAATATGTGTGTTAAGGATAAAGATAAGGTAAAATGTTAGGAGCTTTTTAAAGTAACATGCAGATGTACATGTGTTTTACATTTGCCTGGTCATTGCTATTTGATGGAATAATAATTGTACCCCATACCATAGACTGAACACTTTCTTAAAAAAACATCATAATCATATCACTATCAGTGCACTAGGTACTGCGTATTGTCTTATACCAGTATTAATGTCCATGTAGAAGTCTTCAACTCCTATGCCAAATAGAGAGTACTGAACTTCTGCATTGGGGCCTGTATCAAGATCTGTTGCTCCGACAGTTAGAATACTGCAGTCAATGGGTAGATCCTCCAAAAATGAGGCTTTGTATAAAGCCTGAAACAAAACACAAAACATGGTAACAAAATCAAATAAAACTATTTTTAAAGACATAGGTCCATAATGAATCCAGAAAACAGACTCTTTTAAGTAAAACTATTACCAGAAGGTTGTATTGTAGGATTTTGTGTTTAGAAAACGGGCTAAAAGGCATCAATGTCTGAGAAGAACATCAAAGACAGAATGAAGCTTTTGGCAAAATATGAAAAGTTTGATTCAAAATGGCTTGGCTGAGTTGCAGTAATGAACCACTATTTGAGTTTTCTGCTGATGTTCCAGAGAGGTAAGGAGCTGAAGAAGTGATTACATGGTCCCATGGAAACAAAGGGGAAAGCTGTCCCCTACTAATTTCCTAAAAATTTTATAGCCTAAGGTTTTGCCAGCTTGGGCTCAGCTTAAGAGTTAACAAAATGTACTCGAGTTATGACAGGCATTAACAAAGACAAATGTAATTTATTTAGTGCATTTACTTGATTCAATTAACTTATTTACCTGGTTACATACAGGGCTGTTGTCATTTGCATCCATGATGGTGACCTCCACGATCGTCTGGGTGGTAAACAGGCCATCGTTGGCAGTGATATTAAGCAGGTATCGATCCTGTTCCTCCCTATCTAGTGGTTGTTTCACATACACCTTCCACTCCCCCTCCACTGGAGCTAGTGCAAACATTCCCTTAGGGTCACCGTCTGGCCCAAGGAAAAGTTCCCAAAAATGCAAGCATGTCACTCACAATACATGTGATTTGAAATGTATGGATAAACTACTCAGCATTATTACAGCAATTTTGACAACCTTTTTACTTTTTTTCAGAATAGCATTAAAAAGGTTATGGCAAATAACATTCATTGAATTGTTACTCCCATTGCTTTCTGGCCCCTATCCTATTTAATTATATATTTATAAGTGTTTACCTTGCCCTGCCTCCTGCATTCATAAACCATCCAACAATGGTCTTGTTTAATACGCACCTGAAATATGGATGCTGACCAGCCTATTCTGGTCAGAAGTGTCCAAGTCTCTTGTGCTGAGAACGGATACTACTTCTCCTATCGGGTCACTCTCCCTCACTGCACCCCTGTAGAAGCTTCTCTCAAATACAGGAGGGTTATCATTGATATCAGCAATAGCAACAGTAACCACAGCTGTGGAGGAAAGAGAGATTGTCTCGCCCAGGTCTGATGCAACCACACTGAATGTGTACGATGGACATGATTCATGGTCCAAGTCTCCAAGAGTGGTGATCCATCCTGTTTTACTGTCAATTGCAAACATGGCACCAGCCGTAGAGTTTCTGATAGAGGGTTTGTCCTTCTCCTGATTCAAAAATGACCCGAGGCTATAGATGACCTGTCCATTTGAGCCCCAGTCAGGGTCCAGAGCACGAACCTGGATGACTCTTGTACCTACAGGCATGCTTTCCATGACCATAGCTATATATGAGCTAGTCTCAAAGGATGGCTTGTTGTCATTCTCATCCAGTACTTTCACCTCCACGTCGACTACAGACATGGATTCCACGAGATCTTGTCTCATGATGGCTGACACTTTGAAGCAGTATATGTTAACCAGTTCATAGTCTAGTGCAATAGCAAGTCTGAGAAGCCCAGTTTCTCTTTCAATTATAAAAGTTTCACCCTGGTTGCTCGCCCTTGTTTCACCATTTACGACAGCAAAGACTGCTTTCTGACCTGGAGTTAGGTATATTGAGCCTAAAGCTGTCCCAACTTGTGTATGCTCTGGAACAGTAAAGGAATACTGGGGCTGGGTGAATGTTGGTATGCTAGCATCAGATGGCAGTACATGGATGAACGCTGACACCAATGAATGTTTAGCCGGAGCTCCTCCATCTGTGGCTTTGACAAAGAAAGACAGAACTGTTCCTCTTAAATGAGCCATGCTTGCTTTTGTGACCATCCAACCAGTATCAGACTCAATCTCTAAAACATCCACCAAAGGAAGCCGTGCTTCACTGTAAAGTGAATAACTCACCTTTCCATTGTCCCCAGCATCTGAGTCCTGAGCCTGGATTTGTGTCACCAGTGAACCAGGGGCAATGTTAGCCTTTACACTAACTCTATACTCTACTGCCCTGAAGCACGGTGCATTATCATTTTCATCGGTTAACATTACTCTAACAGTACAGAATGAAGCTCTTCCTCCTCCATCCAATGCCATTACCATCAGCACAATGTCTCTGTTCAAAGGGTTTTCTCTGTCTAAATTCTGAGCAGTACTGATCACTCCATCTGCTCCTATGCTAAACAAAGACTTCCCAATGTCGTTGATGAACGAATACACAATCTGACCAAAAAGTCCAGGGTCCTCATCTGTAGCCCCTATTTGTATTACTCTGGTTCCTGTAGGTGCGTTCTCTTTTACCTCAGCAAGGTAAAACCTTTGGCTAATGACTGGGCTATAAAGATTAGAACCCAAAATCCGTATGTTTGCCTGCGCAGTACTAGTAAACACACCATCTGACACAGACACATTGAGTGTGTACATCATCTGTATGCCCTGTCTGCGCTGATTCGACATTGAGATGACTCCTGTCTGAGAATCCATGACGAAGCTCATTCTGTCATCTCCAGAAAGTATACTGTACCTTAGCCTGTCAACATCCGAGCTGTCTGCATCAGTAGCTTGAGTGCAGGTCACAAAGTGTCCTTTGGGAGCAAGTTCGCTGACAAATGCCTCATAGAGTGGCTGGTTAAAGGACGGAGGATTGTCATTTATGTCATTTACTAAAACCGTGACTGTGATCTCATTGCTTTGGACAGGAAAGCTGTTGTCTGTCGCCTGGACGATGAAACTGTAACGCTGAACAAGCTCATAGTCCAAAAGCTGGGCTGTCACTACAAGACCACTGCTGCTGTCGATACTGAAGAAGTCTGTGTAGTTAAAAGAATCTGTAAGAATCTGGTAATGCACAGCACCATTGGTTTCTGAGTCCTTATCTGTCGCTAAGATCTGCACTACTGCAGTCCCAATCATTGAGTTCTCGGGCAGTGTGGCAGAGTATGAGGCTTTCTCAAATACAGGGCTGTTGTCATTCACATCTAAAACAACAATGTCAACATCCACTTCAGAGTTAACTCCAGAGAATGTGTCAGTGGACCTTACTATAAGTCTGTAGTAACGAGTAGTCTCATAGTCTAAGGGGTAAATGACATAGATAACACCACTGTCAAAGCCAATGTCGAACTGAAGAGAAGGGTCCCTATTGACAATGGTGTAGACAGTGTTTTGTCCTTCAGGACTTGTAGCATTTATATTTAATATTGGGGTCGACACAGCTACATCCTCTCTAACTGAAATGCTATAAAATTGCTTGTCAAAAACAGGCATGGCTTTGTTAACTACTCGGACTGGGAGCTCCACTGCAGTGAAGAGGGAGGGGTCACCTCCATCGCATGCAATAATGACCAGGGAGAATTCGACATTAGACAGCTCTTCTTCAAAAATTCTTTTAAGGATGAGCTCACCGCTTTCGCTGTTCATCTCAAAATGTCTATGTTCTTCCTTGAGCTCATATGAAACTAGCCCATTTATTCCTCTGTCCAGGTCTGTGGCTGAAACCTGAAATATGGATGAGCCAACCTGTGCATCAAGCTGCACTGCAGCATAGTACGGAAGGCCAACAAATTCAGGTGCGTTATCATTGACGTCCTCCACTTGCACATACACAGTCACCCTGGACACCCTCAGCTGATCATACTCGCGACCTGCTTCTACCACCAGCTCATAGAATTCTTGGTCCTCGCGATCAAACAGGACTCCTGTGGTCTGTATTACTCCAGACGTGGGTCGGACAGCAAAGTGAATGCCTGGGTTTAACAGTGTATACCTAATGGGTTCGTTTAAACGATTTCCTACGGCAGTGACTACCACCAACGTAGATATGTTTAAAGTGTTCTCCAGCACAGAAGATGTGTATGAAGGCTGACTGAAGAAAAGGCCACTATCCATAGCCTCCCTGACTAGGAGAGTCACAAGAGCTGTGCAGGTGTAACGTCCATCTGATACCATTATTTTGAAGCAGTACCGGTCTTGGGACAGTTTTTTGTTTGTGACTGTAAGAATGCCAGTATTAGGATCAACGGCAAAGTGTTCCACATTGTTATCAGAGAATGAGTAGATCAGATTTGAATCTGTGTCAGGATCAGACGCCTTCACTCTCAATGCTTCTGCACCTTCGTATGTAGGAAGAAGCACAATGGCATCATAAGCATCCTGCGTAAACCTAGGAGGTGAATCGTTAACATTCACCACTTTAACTACAACCTCAACTGGACTATCTGCTGTTAGCTCTGGACTTCCACTGTCCCTGACGTTGACGCGGAAGTAGAACTCACTTAAATTCTCATAGTCCAGGTTAGCAATAGTTCTGATTGATCCTGTACCGGAGTCCACAGTGAAGAGCAGCTTAGCCATATCCTCCATAATCTGAAAGACTAATAGGGAATTCTGATTCCAGTCTACATCAATGGCTCGGATCACCAGGGGACTTCCATCCTCACCTAAGACCACACTGTTTATGGGGGCTGCTTCGCTAATGCTCCCAAAGTAGCACAGCTGTTTAAGCACTGGTGGATTATCATTTTCGTCAACAACTTGAATATTAACTGTAGCACTGGAAACAATCTCAGCCATGTTGGCAGCCTGAACAACCAACATATAGGATGTTGTTTGCTCAAAATCTAAGGACTTCTGAGTTGTGATTACACCCGTGTAGCGATTGATTGTAAACATCCTCTCGTGGTTTCCTTGTATAATGTTGTAAATGAGTTCTGAGCGGCTCATGGCCCTGACGATTGTGACAACGGCTCCTATAGGCAAATTCTCAGTGACCTCAGCCTGATACTCCAATTGGGTGAACTTGGGGCTAGATAGAGCTGAGTATGATATGGTAATCCTTACAGCGGCTGTGGCACTTAGAGATGGAGTGCCTCCATCAGTGGCACAGACAGTAAGGGCATAATGACCAGCAGACGTGAGGTCAAGCTCTCTAGATGTTGAAATGATGCCAGATAGTGAATCAATTCCAAATGCACTGCCAGTGTTACCTGAAAACAACACAGAAAAGCATTTTTTACCAAATTAAATATGAATAGCCTCACATCATATAAACATATCAAGTAGTAGCAACCTGGAGATGTGAAACTAAGCAATAGAGTTATAAGAAAAGGTAAGAAAAGGTAAGAAAGCTACCTGCTTCAATTGAATAAATCAGCTCCTTATTCCTTCCTGTATCTCTGTCCAAGGCTGTGACCTGTATAACAGGTCTCCCTGGAGAACCTGAGTCGACGACTATTCCATTATACGATGTGTGTGTGAAGAAAGGACTCTGATCATTGGAATCCTGTATATTTACTATGATCCTTGCCAAGTCTCTGTAATATGGTAGTTCCTGATCTTTTACCTATAGAAAAAGAACAGAGTTAGTAAAAAAGCAAATCAAACACTATAATGGGTAAATCATTAAAGTGAAAATAGCAGTATAGTTGGCTGCTTTCTTATCAATATTTCTTTCTCACATTTAGCATTTACAAAATCAATGATACGCTGAATGTAACAGATTTCGCTTTCTTCAACTTGCAGTCCTAATGGAGAGGGAAAATGAATGTTTGTTTTTTCTTACCATAATAGTGAGAGTGTGCTGTGTACATGCCTCATAGTCCAAAGCATCAGCTGTGTACATGATACCAGTACCAGGGTTGATTCGAAACATGCGCATGCTGACTGGATCGACACTGCTATAGATAGAATAGCTTAGTTTGGCTCGTTCATCCACATCCATGGCTTTGACTTTCAAAAACTCGGTGTCCACCGGTGAGTCCTCTGATAATGAAACCTCATATACAGCTTGTGAGAATGCTGGAGCATTATCATTATAGTCCAAAACTCTGATATAAACCTGGAAGTTAAAGGCAACAAATAACTTTATTATCCCTATTAAGCAAAAAGAGGAACCAGAGAAAATGTTGCATGGGTTGTAATGACATGATTCTTGAAGAACTCCAACCTTTGTGCTTGCAATATTGGTCCCATCAGTCACTTGGACAGTCATGTTGTAGAACGACTGAGTCTCTGCATCCAGGGGCCTTGTCAATACTATGGTCCCCATTCCCCTCTGAATATCAAAATATCTGTCCAGTTTTCCTACTACAAAAACATAAGCATAATATAAGAGAAAACATTTCTTTAACCAAGAAATAATCTTAGCAAGTGGACAATATTTATGATGTTACATAGCCATGGTACAAAATCTTCATTCAATCTTCAAATCAGTCATTTTCCCAGCAATATAACAATCTGATTTGGAAAAGCTATTTCCATGCTGCAAATGAAAGTTTTATGGACTTCATAACATCCCTTTGCTGGCACTTTTCTCATCAGTTACAGCCTCTTATCTCAATATGCCTTAAACAGCTGCAAATAGGTGCAGGACACTCTGCTGCAGATCCTCAAGTCATTAATTCCAGTCCACTCTGAGAAATGAGGGCATTTTTAGTATTCATTGCATGTATCTCGTTCAATTTCACTCAATTTCCATCGCACTTAACTGAGATCAGTGGAAGCTGAATCTGACAGGTGTCTGAGGATTCACTATTTACTGTAACAAGAGCTGTGTTTTTTTGCCCCAAGCAAGCCAAGCTCCAAAAGTAAGTACTAGAAAGTAGGATAAGCTAGTTTATAATGGGAAATGCAGAATGCACACAAAACATGGAGAGGTCTCTCACCACCGGTGGTGGCTGTACAGTTTATAGCACGGGAAGCATGAGGGATGTAGAACATTTCTTGTGATGGCTTTTCTCCTTGTTAACGAGATAGAAAGGAACAGACAGAAAGATAAGATGATTGCAAGAGTAATAACAAGAAGTTGAACAAAATTACACATTTTGTCTTTTGTGTTGATTAACATCTTAAGCAATCAAATCATTGTAGAGGGCTCAGAAAATCTTCCTACACAAAAATGCAGAAAATTCTGATAAACGTCACTCATGCTTTGTCTCACCAGTGATTTCAAACCAGAGTGGTGTGTCGTTTTGCCTCACAGAGACGACACCCACAGTTTCAGACACTTTAGCATTCTCTGCTATGGTAAAATTGTAGCTACGTGCTGTAAACTGCAAGGCCTCTGGCAAAGTCAAAGGCTTCTGGATCCACTCGATATGCAGTTTTGCAGTTGACCACTTCTGAGGAATGCCACTGTCCATGGCTTTTATCTGTGAAGGTTAAAAATACACTGTCAGACATAAAATAGGCTGCAGCTGACATTTGAAAAATGGTTAACAGACTTGGCTTTAAAAGAACAGTGGAATTTTGCTATGCATCAGTTGTTCCCTTCATAGATGTGTTATGTACCATGAGGATGTCATAACTCCCTGCTGAAACCATCTTCCTGGAATACACCATGGCATTCTTAGTATCAATGAAGAATTTGCCATCTTCATTTCCGTCGACAATACTGTAGGTAAGCTCTGCATTAGGCCCTTCATCCTGGTCATATGCGAAGACTCTATAGACAGGATTTCCACGTTTATTCCGGTCCCGTTCTGGGAGGCTTACGCAGTACAGCACCTTAGGGAACTCAGGCTTGTTGTCATTCTCATCTTGAATATGCACTATTACCCAAACTGTGGACTGCCTGGAGACACCACTTCCATCCATAACTGTTACCTGAATGCAGATCAACATTTGAAAACAAATGATATTCATAAACTGGAGCAAACGTATGGAAGTAAACAAGGAAAGTCAATTTGATTGCGAAGAACAACAGATGGTTGGTTGATGTCTTATCAAATAGGTTTTCCAAAATATTTTACTTTGCAGTGATGTACTAGTAAACAAAATAAGGTAAATTGATAATACCAGGAACAATACTGAATAATTTAATAACAATTTGACCAAAATTGTTTCTATTGTTTCTAATCTATTCAAAAGCACAAGATGGGAATAACATAGTACAGTATCTCACAAAAGTGAGTACACCCCTCGCATTGCTCTAACTAAATTGTAATTTATCTTTTCCTTTCACAACACTGAAGAAACCAAAGAAACTTTGATACAAAATGTAAAGTAGTCAGTCTACAGCTTGTATAATAGTGTAAATTTGCTGTGCCCTCAAAATAAAAACACACAGCCATTAATGTATAAACCACTGGCAACAAAAGTGAGTACACCCCTTAGTAAAAAAAGAATAGCACAACTAGGTTTTGTACATATATATATATATATATATATATATATATATATATATTTTTTTTTTTTTTTTTTTTTTTTTTTTTTTTTTTTT